>QEPC01008108.1:3018916-3097928 GCA_003113815.1 Sphenodon punctatus | reverse complement strand
CCGGGGGCGATGACTCTACATGCAAAATTGAGGCACCCCACTAGTGACTGCAAGGACCGCACGGTGACTTTGTGTGCGAGGCTACAGGCCTGAATCTTTTCTTTTAGTTCCGTCAATTTCTCTTCTGGCAAACTGGATAATTTCAAATCAGTGATCAGTTTTATCCCTAGGTACGTGATTGTAGGGGATGGGCCCTCGGTCTTTTCAGGGGCTAGGGGTATGCCCAATTCATCCGCCATTTCCTGGAACCGCCGTAATGCGATTGCGCATTCATCTGATCGGGGAGGGGCTATACTATTCCTAAAGGGGATAGGCCCAGGCACTGCATAAGGGGGGTGATCAAACGGGCCTGCTACTCTACCCTCGGATACTTCCTTTTCAATCTATGCCCTTACCAGGTGTTCCTTACCTTGGCTTGATTTAAGGGTCTTTACTTGTGTCAAGGGCTTAACTGCGCCCGCTGGAATTATAAATCCCTGTCTAAAGCCTTGCACCACGTATTCGACTTCGGCCCTGTTAGGGTGAGCTTGCAAGGCTGCTTCTAAAGCATCAACCTTAATTGGCGTCGGCCCCCTTTTGGCGACGGGACCCAGACGTGGTCCCCTGGCTATCTCTGCTATTACTTCGTCCTGCGCCGTTGCAGCCTTCCCTTTTTTTTTTTCTTTTTTTTTTTTTCTGGAATAAATTTCTGCAATATGATATTAACTTTACTGTCTTTGTTGTCTCTTGTGTCTTCTGTTTATTTGTGTATATATATATATATATATTTGTATTATATGTCATGGCCAGTCAGCTAGAACATTGTTTAATAAATAAAAATGAACTCATTAGGCAATAGGGGGTGGGTATGTAGCAGCATGTTTGAAGGACGATTAAGACAGGTAAAGTGCAACAGCTTTCTCATGCTGGTAATCAAAGAACCAGGAGAAAAGGCTCATTTGGATGCAGCCCAAGTGTGTTAGCAAACAAGATGCTAGTCAACACAACAGGCAGGTGCTCGGTGCCACCCACCAGACGTGGCAGGGTGGTGTGCCCACATACCTGTGTCCTGTCAAGTAGGTTGCATGCAGCCTTCTAACATCCAGGTCCTCAAGCACTAGTGCTGATGCCGGGCAGCAACGAGGCTGCAGTTTAAATGCCTTTCCTGTCAGGTGACTTGCTGAAGAGGAACCAATGAGAACAGAGCTTCTAGGATAAAAGGGCAGCCTTTTTAGTACACGAGTGGGCTGAGGAAGAGCAGGGCATCTGTTGAGCAAGGAGAGTAGTGAGGTTATGTTGCTTGGAGCTTTTGCTTTGTAACCCTATGCTTGTTCCTGTACTTGAAGTAACTGCCCTGCCCTGCCCTGCTTGGGAAGGTGAGAATAAAACTTTTTGTTTATTCCAATGTCTGTCTCTGCTCTTGTGTTGCAAGTCAAGACACCCCACCCCTCAGAAGCCCCTATAACAAGCTCCTAGGAGGGGAATGTTTCCCCATCCCTGCCCTAATAATTTGTTGCTCTTTTCCCAGTGCAGCTGCACATGGGATTGAAAGGGACGTACAAAAGGGAGTTGTTTGTTTCTTAAACACAGCAATCCCCATATCTGGTGCTTGTCCTGTACCTCCTGTTCTGATTTCATATATGGCACTAACACAATGGTCAGGTGTGGAGAACCCAAGGGCATCAATTGTTTTCAGTGCTGAAACAAATATTCACTGTGAATACTGAATACCATATTTGTCAAGCTTTTCTGTTTCTGCTATGCTCTGCAGAAGCAGGTAGAAAACACTAGTTGTGCCTGCTTTGTTTCAGTATGGGGCTTTTTTGGTTCTTCAATGGAGTGGGTAAAACGAGTTGTGACGGTGGCCTGCTTTGGCCCAGATCTTGCCTACACATCTGTGCAGGCATCTCCAGATGTTGGTCTGGGATTGCCCTGGGCCTGCCCTGGGCCATGTTGGTGACTAGCCCAAGAATAAAACAGTTACTTAACTGTAATACTCTCAGGGCACCTTTGATGACATCCCCTTTCAAACTTGACTTCTTTCATTTTCCCATTTGTTGTCTCTGTAGAACTGTATTTTCTTCCTTAGTTCAGCCATGTTAAATAATCTCAATCTCAAGCCTTGGTCTTGTTCATGGTTCATCGTTATTTCCTGTGCCTCCAAAGTTAGCAACATTGGCAAACTTAGAGTAGTTGCTTTAAATAGCCCATGTGCTTGTATATCTATGTATAGACAATGGAAACCTGTGTTTCCAGTCCCGACATTTGCAGCAGCAGGACAGCGACCTCTTTGTGGCTTGAAAACAGAACTGTTTATAGCTCTTCACTTTCTGTTCTTTACTCATTTAAGAACATTTGGTTCTCTGACTTGTTACATGCCTAAGGAGGAGCCCTGTGTGGCTTGAAAACTTACATCCTCTCACCAAAAGAAGCTGGTCCAATAAAAGATCGCCCGAGCTAGCTCCTTGTCTCCATTTTACAGATATTATTCATGAGTCCCTTCCTTATCTGCTCAAGTGAGCCTGTAGGAGCAGAAGTCTGGTCTTCCTGCTTTTCTTATTTCCTGTTTTTTGGGGTGGTTTTTTTTTGTTTTTTGTTTTTTAAAGTCTTCAGAGGTCATAACACAATACAGAGAAAATAAATTTGTTGAATCATAACTTCTCTCCCTAAGCCTTTCCCACCCTTCTGACACAACACCAACTCAAGAACTGTGTTTCAAAATCTTCTCTGGGGTAAGGCACACCTGGATTAAACTTTTTTTGTGGGATGCATCTCCTCACCCTATAAATAAACGTGTTAAAACCACTTATTTTTAATGAGAAATCTGAGCCTGGCATGATGCACGGAGTCATTTGACACTTGAAATGTGTGCACAAAAAGCAAACATTTCCAACAAAGTGAGGCTCCCCATACATATAGACTGCCCTGCCTGCTTCCTTTTGTTCTGGACTGCAGAGTGAGCCATTGACCAAGCAGGGGAGTTGCTGTGGGCATGAAGGAAATGCTGGAGCCATGTGGGAAAGGCAGGGCCTATCTGAGTGGGGGAGGGAGGGGCTACACAGAAGTGTAAGGGGGCATGACTTGACAGACCTGTGTTCAGCAGGCTTGGAACATAATGAGTTGGTGTCCTAAAGTGGGTAATGCCAGAGTACAGTTTCTATTGCAGCCAGTAAATATAACATATATCTCAGCCAACACCAAAAATAATTTGGGAATTTAGAGTAAGAGTTATAAGCAGCCAGTGTTGGAGTGTAGTGTGTGAGTCAAGCTGGGGAAGACATAAGAAGTGCGTTACTGGGTCAGACCAATAGTCCATCAAGCCCAGCATCCTGTCTCTGACAATGGCCAGTCTGTTTCTCCTGGGAGAAGTACCCAACAGGTCACAATGGGCAATCCATTCCCTGTTGTTCCAGCCCCGAATGGTAAGAGGTTATGTCTCCAAAACCTACTTGGCTAATAGCCAGTAATGGACCTAGCCTCCAAGAACTTATCCAATCCCTTTTTAAAACTAGCTACACTGCTGGCCTTGACCACTTCTGGCAGTAAATTCCACAAGTTAATTATGCACTGAGTGAAAAAATACTTTCTCTTATTTGTTTTAAATCTGCTACCAGTTAATTTCCTGGAGTGTCCCCCTGTTCTAGTACTGCTAGAGAGGGTAAATAACTGCTCCCTATTTATGTATTCCACACCACTCATGATTTTCAAATGAACGAATGGGTGTTTTCAAACAAGACAATAGCACGCTGGAGTCTGTGTTCAGTCCGTGCAGCCCCCGCTCGGCCCCCACCAGGGGCGTAGCTATCATAGGGACAGGCGGGACATTTGACCCGGGGCCCACCGTGGCTGGGGGCCCATAGATCCACCTGGCCGCCCATCCCTATGTAGCTAAGCTGCGGGCAGCTGTGTCCCTTTTAAAAAAAAAAAAAGGAAAAAAAAAATTTAAAACAATTTTTGGTCCCGGCTGACAAAGCGGCGGTGGGGCTCTCCGCATCTGAGACGGAGACGGATAGAGTGTGGTGTGGATGATGGGGGTAAGGTTTAAAGGGCGTTTGGGGGCGCCCCGCCTGGATCCGGCACCGGGGTGACACTGGCTGGCGCGGGGGGAAGGGAGCACCGGGCCAGCACCAGCGCGAGCATCAGGGACTCAGGACAGAGTGGGGGGAACGCTGGGTCATGGAGGGCTGGCTGGGTCAGGTGGGTGGCTCTGCTGCGGGGGGTGGGTGAGAGAGAGAACTGAAGGGGAGCATAAATTGCATTCGCGCTGCCGTCGGGCCAATCAACAGGAACCCGGCTTTCCCCCTGCCCGAGGCAGGACAGTTCCCGGGAACTCCAACTCTCCTGCCTCGGACAGCGGGAGAGCCGGGTTCCTGTTGATCGGGCCGACGGCTGCGCGAATGCAATCACCGCAGCAGCAGCTGGCCTGAGGATGAGGCACAGCAGGTAGGAAGGGGCTTTGCCCGGCGCCCCGGTGGCGGTATCTATCTCAGCAGCCTCGTGGGAGGCAGCTGCATCTACTGCTGTTGGGGGGTGAGGGGGGCAGGGCAGGGCTTTGATCTCATTCTCATCCAGCTGCCCCTCCCCCCCCGGATATCAGCCCTGCAGATCTGTCTCCCTCCCCTTCCTTCCAATCATGGACGGAGCGGAGAGTTGGGGGAGAGGGCTTTGGGCAAGCCCATGGCCACAGCCCGGCCACAGATTGTCTCCTCTGGAGTCGCAGCAGCGCAGCAGGCTTTGGTGATGCGGCTACCCCAGGGGAAGTGCTTGGTGGATCTCCTACTGTGTAGGAACAAGGGGCCCGCCCAAGTGAAGGGGAGCAGCCCCTTGCTCTCCCTCAGGGGTGCAGATCCCACCCCCATAAGCGTTTGAGGACTCCTCCCCCCCATGTTACTGAATCTTCCCCCTGACCCATGTTACTGAATCCCCCCCATAGGGAGCCAGAATTTCCCCCCTCGAAGTTCAGACATTAAAGAAAACTTCCTTCCCTAACCCTTTCCCCCTCTCCCTCCCCCCACATTTCCCCCTCTTCTCTCCCCACCCCAATGTGAAGAGCTGATCCTCAAGCTACCACTGTCTGCACCCTGCCCCCCTCCCCCGTGCCCTAAAACAGGTGGAGTACAGCTCTCTGTGTATAGGGTGCAGAGAACAGTTCCCTTAATCTCTCTCACCCCCTCCCCCATAATACCAACTCAGGGAGGGACAAATCCCCTCTGCCACTTCTCCAAGTGGCACAGCTTTTGTTTGACTGACAGATAGGGTTGCCACCTAGGCAAATTTTTAAGGTATACTTATGAAAAATACAGGTTGCGGGGCCCTGTGCCAATGCAGGGCCTGCAATATGTATGAAACACTTCTGAATCAATACTATGAACACTTATGAAAAATACAGGTTACAGGCCCCTGCATTGGCGCCGTTTGTTGACTGTTTTATACAGTAAGGACATTGAGGGACAGGGGGGTTTATGGTGATGGGCCGGGAGGGGGGGCCCAAAGTCCATTTCTTGTCCCTGGGCCCATGCCAACCTAGCTACGCCCCTGGCCCCCACTCACATTTTCTAGTATGTAGAGCTAATAAATGGGCAGCCCCCTGCCCGCATTTCATGTGCTGGCCTGCCACTGAGCACTTTCCCTCTCCCCAACACTGGCTTTGATGGAAAGGGGAGTCGCAGCCAGAGGCGGCTTTCCTGGCCATGACCCCCCTCCCCCGGTCCCCCCGGGTGGCTGCAAGAGGAGGGAGCAATCGCGCTTTCTTGGCTGAGAAGCGCCCACAAGACGAGAGAGTGGGGGATGCAGGAAGGAACTTTTCCAGAGAATCTGCACCTGCACTCCTCTCTCTATTTGGGAAAGGAAATGAAGTGAGCAAAGAAGCCCCATAGAATCCTCCAGAGCAGCCTCGTCCTTCTCTTACTCCTCTTTGTTCATTTCCCAAATGGAGCGGAGGGTGGGTGCAGATCCTCTGGGGAAGGTCCTTCCTGCACGCCCCGCTTTCTCCTCTTGCAGCCGCCCGAGCACACGAGCTCTGCTTCTGAGGGAAAGGGGGTCACGGACAGAGAAGAAACCTTCTCTAGTTGTGACACCCCCCCACCCCACCCCCATTTCCATCAGAGCTCTCTCCTCTTGCAGCCTCCTGTCAGCTGAGAGAGTCTTTCCTCTAGCAGCCGCACTAGGCGTGACTCTATGGTGCTGGTGGACCTGGATGTGGAAGAACCTAATTAACGAGACATGGCACTGTGGGCGAACATTAGCATGCCCTGGCCCTCATGGTGGGCCTGTGATATCCCTGGACGATGCTGCAAGTGGGAGCTGTGGGCTATCATCTGGTGAACACCTAATAGGCAGGTGAACACCCTCCTGGTGGGTCTTGTTTATTCACCCTATGACCTTTTTTCTATGGGAGTTCATTTGTTTGTGTACGCATTGATGGATTTCATCATCATAGTTTCCATGGGAACATTAAGGCATTGAATGAAGTACACTACATTCTTGGGTCTGCAGGTGTAGGTCTTTTATAAATGGTCCTTCCTGACGGGGCAGGCAGCATTGGTAATGATTGTGGCAGCAATATGTTGGCACATTTTACTCCTGGGCTGGCAGGGTTGTGTTCCTTCCTGCTAAGGTTGAAGACTCAAAGTGTCCTGGGTAGCAGGGAGTTTGCTCATTTCTGAAAGCTGGGGATGGTGAGGGGTGTTTGAAAGCTAGAAGAGGTGGTTCAGGTAAGTCTGAGGATTTTAAGTCAAACTTCAGCTTCCCCATTTGGATGTTTCTTTGTCCAGGGAATTGGCAGCATTCTCAGCTTTGATTTTTTTTTAAAAAAGCGCATTGAATTAAGTAGGAAAACATGGTATGAATCTGATCCTCTAGAGGCCCAAATATCTTACAGTTCGCACACGTACACCCTTACAGCAACTCTTGATTTGTATACGTCAGTAAATTGAGCTGCCACTTCAGTATGCATTTCAGTATTTTGGGTTTAACAATAGCTTGCCTGTTTCAAATTGCGTCAAGCTGAATATTCGTGTACGACTTATTCATGGTTGTTTTCCTAAAGACCCAGCCAAAGTGGTTTTACAGCCATAGCGCCTCAGCAAACATCAGGTATTCATAGAGGATGATTCGAGAGAACCTGACACATCCATGCCCATAATGTTAAACTATCTTTGGGCAAAAATACTAAAGGTGAACGATCAACCAGATATTTTTTTCCTTACAGATCTTGAATACTCCAACTCATACGTAGTAGGTCTAATGCTACGATCCACAAACTGCTAACTCCAGAGTAGTGCCATTGAAGTCTTTGTGACTATTTTATGCAAATGTGAAGGCCAGAAACTTCCCTTTTTTTAAAAAAAGGAGAACTCTGATTCCCAGGATTTTTTTTTCAAGAGTTCCCCAAGCCAAGCAAAACTGCTTCATGAGCCAGGTGTGGCCTGCAAGCTGCATATTGTGCACTTTTCAGCCAAGCATCTGACATGCAGGGATAGGAGTTGGGTAGCAATTTGTGGGGGATTTTTATATGTACTTATGCAGTCTAATTTGTATATGTTTTAATGTGCTAACCTGCCCAGAACCTTAGGAGAAGGGCAAGATATAAATTTAACGTACACATGCAAGTCACGCACTCTCAGCCTCAACTGCCCGTCTCTGAAATGGGAATAATAATGACGAACATCACAGCGTTTCTGTGAGAGTGAACACAGGAAGTGCTATAGAAATGAGTAGGAATAATAATAATGAGGCTCAAGTCGATAGTGTAATACTACCCACTTGGTAGGGTCTGATCACAGTGTTTGTTCTCTCTAATGCTGCTCACATAGGATCAATGCTAATAGGAATAAAAGCCTCCCTGTAATTATCTAAAAGAGATGTTACATCTTTAAGCCCATCCTTTAAAATAAAAGCTGCATAAAAGACTGCTCAAATAATCTAAATTGCTTTTTAAAATTAAAATAAAAAATTGCCACTATTTCCTTTAGTCTGTTGTTGTTTCCCCTGCACCCATTATGGATGGTCATATTTATATATCTTTCAGAAGCCAGGAAGAAGTTTAACTTTCAAATGCAGGTAGAATGGAATTGCAGTATATCACTGCAAGGCATGTTGTGCTGCTTTGTGCAGAAATTATTTCTCCGGCATGCGTCCCTGCATCCTGTCAGAGTGAGTAACACAGAAGCCCAGAAATTGTACTTTGGTGGTTCTGAAGGGACTCCGGGCACAAAGGACAGAGAAATCAATTGCAGAATTGGATTAAACTTATCTGTGTTTAAGGAAATATTCATGGCCCCAAATTCACCTTGCTGCACAAGGCACAAGCAAAGTTTGTGTGAAGACAGGTTTCTGATGTTTTTCAATGAAGTATATTGAGCTAATCCTGAGAGACTGAGCACTGAAAGACTTCCTTCCTTCTGCAAAAGAGCCAGCTGTACAATTAGGTCTTTCCTCACCAACATGAAAGACCGCGTTAATTAAAACTGTGGTTCAAAAAGAAAAAAAAAATAGGGGGAAAAATAAGACCGTGTTGGCTAATGGCAAATGCATGTGATCAGATCTCAAAAAGCCCCTGCACATAAAGATCCTTTCTTGTTTTCCGGCTTTCAGTGTTCCAAAGGAACAGACTAGGATAAGCCAGCAATTCATTAGTGTGTGGAGAAAGGAAGCAGTGTGAATCCCCAGCTAGGATCATTCACTGAAATGCCATATAAACAGCGAGCTCAGGCACTTACCATTATATTTTGTTCTCCTCAAGAGGCCAACCGGAGGGTTACTAAACAGTGTTTTTGGGAGGGTGGAATAGGGGCTAGGTTGAGAAGAGGCTGTAGAGAGAATTTTGTCACCCCTGACTATGGAACAGCAGTTCCCGAACCAGAGAGGCCCTGCTAAATAGTCTGTGGGTATATTAAAGCAGACTTCAGCTCCCACCATTGACATGGTCATCTCCTCTCCAAAGGGGTAGGAGGAACCTGACGCCGGTGTACATGTGTGGTCCGTGGGCCCACGGCCACCCACATAATGGCCCAGGAGACTATCTTGGATGTGATCTTACAGGCAGGACTGGATCCGGGCAAGTTGTAGAAGGCCCCCAATATGTGAGGTCTATGAATAAACTGGAAATGACAAAATGAAGGTGAGATGGGCTAGTGTAAAATGCAGGGAGTCCAGCCTTGGAAGGTGGGCAGTCTATTTAACTAAACAGCAGACACAGTAACATTTCCTCTTTTTCCAGTGGGAAAAAGGTCAGGGTCTGTGACTGTCAGATATTCCTATGCTAGGAGGCGGTACACACCACCTTTTTATGGGGCCCTGACTTACCCAGATCCAGCACTGCCAGCAGGATTAAGCTCCATATTCCTCACTGTTGAAGGTCTGTTATTGAACAGTTTTGGGAATGGATGAGAGTAGGATTTCAGTTTGGCAGAATTACCCACACTGGAATTTAACCTGGGCATTGCGAGTACTCTTAATTAAGCACAAGTGGCTGAGGCCTCAGTTTTATGTCCTCGAGGAAAGATCTCCCTTTCAACTCCATCAGTGTTATTTACCCGTCCCAAAATAGCCCATGGAAGTTCTGCCATCAGCTTCAGTGGTGTCACGTTTCCTTCCCTGGTGGAGCACCTAAGTTTGTTTTTGGTTTTTTTAAGGAGAACATTCCAAACAACCTTATGTTCCTGAAAATGTGCAGAAACGTAGGTATTATTTATTAATTTCTATTTTGAAGCTTAAATATTATTAATTATATAGCACAAGCTAGTAATGCTTGTGCTATATAAGCACAAGCCTAGTATTTTTATATAGCACATGCCTAGTACTTAACAATTATTAAATCATAAACAATCATTACATTTTATTTAATTTATTTATTTATTAAAATGTATATCCTGCCCTTCCACTAAGACTTCAGGCTGCTTACAACATATTAGAGATGAGTCCTTGCCCTGAGGGCCTTGCAATATAGGATGGACAAGGAAGGAGAGAAAGAGGAGAGGGAACACAGGAAGAGACAGGGATGTAGTCACAAAGTTGGGAAGTCACAGGTGTATGTGCTTAACTTAGTTACAGGGAGAAGGAAACCCGGACTGGTAGGGCAGGAGCACCAGTGAGCAGGCTGTGGGGGTGAGGAGCAAGGGCAAGCCTGACACAAGCGAGAGATTCTAGGAGGGATTTGAATGTTGGGAGGGAGAGAGCAGAATGAATGTGTTCAGGAATAGAGTTCCAGGTATAGGGTGTTAAACTTCTCTGCCCCCTTCAGGCTGGCCATGACTCAGTTTCTCACTTACAGGGTGCTTGGTATTGGTAACACATGGGGAGCTTTCTTCTGGAACACCAAAACCCCTAACAGGGAAGGCCATATGGCCTGTGGATCTCTATCCCACCACTATTTCTGCTAAGCTGCCATTGCCTCCAGAATTGCAGTCCAAAGCCATGAGGGGAACGCAAATCTGCTCCCATCTACAATTTGACATTTCTGCCAGCTTTATGGGCCGTGGCTCCCAAGAGCTTTGAGAGCAGAGGTGATGGTGGCAGCTGTGGGAACTTCAGTGCACATTGCTGGCACTATATAAGTAAATTAATAATACATACTTTATTTCACTTAATAAAATGTTTCTGCATCTGTGGAGTAAGCTGCCACATCCAACTAAAGAAAGCTTTGACAAGTAAACAGGGACCTTGGTTCACTGTGGTTTTCCTCACTGCTGGCAATGAGGAAACTCAGTCAGCAGGGGTTCGATCCTGTCTCCGCTTTTGTTTAATGTATATATACAGCCCTTGGGGGAGGTCGTGAGAGGGTTCGGGGTGCGATGTCACCGATATACTGATGATACTCAGCTGTACCTCTCGTTTTCAACCAACCCAGGCCCTGCTGTCTCATTGCTTTCCCAATGCTTGGAGGCCGTGGCGGATTGGATGCGGCAGAGCAGACTGAAGCTCAATCCTGATAAGATGGAGGTGATGGTGGTGGGTAGGGTGAGGGAAGTGCCGGCCCCTCTGGTGGGGGTCGGGGTCTGCCCTCCTATAGCTCAGCAGGTTCGGAGTCTGGGGGTGGTTTTGGATTCAGGCCTCCGTCTGGATCGGCTGCCTTTCGCCAGCTGTATCTGGTGCGGAGGCTGCGCCCATACATTTCCGGGCCCGACCTGGTCACTCTTATTCACGTCTTCATCACCTTGAGGCTAGGCTACTGCAACACGCTCTACGTGGGGCTTTCCTTGGTTCTGGTCCGGAGGCTGCAGCTGGTGCAGAATGCGGCAGCCCATCTCCTTGCAGGGACGAGACGGCGGGAGCATAGAACACTTGTGCTCTGCATTGGCTGCCTATACCGTACCGAGCCAGATTCAATGTGTTGGATCTATAAAGCCCTATACGGTCTGGGCCCCTCATACCTTGGGGACCGCCTCGCCTTCCGCGCCTCAGGGCGATTCCTGTGGTCTGCCGGGGGCGCCTTCCTGGAGGTCCCCCATGTTAAACGGGGGGCCACAATGGAGAGGGCATTCTTGGGGGCCGGGCTGCGACTCTGGACCTCCCTCCCGGAGGAAGGTTGCCTGGCCCCGAGTCTGATAGCTTTTTGCCAAGCCTGTAAGACCTGGCTGTTTGCCCAGGCCTTCAGAGGGGAGGGTGGGTGACCCTTGCCGTCTGCTGGGGGTGCCTTCTNTGCCCAGGCCTTCAGAGGGGAGGGTGGGAGGGGGAATTTTTGGGGTGGGGTTTAATCATTTATACTTGATGATGTTTTAATGTGGTGGTGTTTTATTTGTTGTGAGCGGCCCTGGGATGCCATAGGCATGGGGGGCGGCCAATAAATATAAATTAATAAATAATAAATAAATAAATACCTTACTTTATGAAATTCTTAAGGCAAAATCTTAACCGATTTAGTTCATAATTTAAATGTCAATTTCTCAGTCAGATGATATGGCTGGGTGCAGTTTCTTGCTTGGATGGTGCAATTCTGTTGAAATCCTGAATTGAATTTTCCCTTCTTGATCACCTTTCCGCCCCCCCACCCCCTTTCTTCGGGGAATGTCCCTTTCGATGTAAACTGGTTCTCGACCATCAATGCTTCATTTAAATATTCATTGTTTCTGTTATCTCTCCCAGGAGACTCTTAAAATAGGTGTTCTGGGTTCACAATCCACTTTTGCATTTATTAGTAGTACATAAAAAAAATAGATGAATACAAATTCAAAAGTACATTGTGGGCTAAGTTGATTGACACCAGACATGTCTAGGAAATGTGGACATATCAGAAACATATGTGTTACGTGTGTCCCATGTATATTGGTTTTACAAGACCCGTCAGAACGGGCAGCATGGGAAAAAGGTGATTTAGGGAGCAGGAGACTCAGACAAGCATTGGTGGTGGCAGAGGAGGAGTGAAGTTCTCAGGTGGGACCATGAAGCAGCGAATGAGGGAAGATAGGGTAAAAACAAAGGAGACAATAGCCCCCTGGAGTCCTGGTTTGGTCTGTGCAGTCCCCACTCAAACGGTTTAGCAGGTGAACTTAACAAATGGGGAGGCACTGCATTCCCCCCCCCCCCCCCCATGACTCACAGCTGTGGCAACACTGGGTACAGGAAGCTGCCCCCACTGTGTATTTCTTTTGCTTTCTTTTTTATTTTTGGTTTTGAAGCTCCTTTTCAGAGTGCTCCAAAAGCTAAACAGTCAACGCGTCAGTGAAAGCGAGGAGAGAGAGAGCACTTGCTCCTATGACCGCTCTAAGTGATTCTCCGCTTGGAACTCTTATTTTCCTGATGGACCTGTACGTGGGTAGAGGTTACGCACACCCTAATAGACAGGAGGCAACCACATGGGTGCGCGTCAGCCCGCATTAGCCTGCACAGCAAGCAAAAAGATTCTCCAGATCATGCCATGAGTGGGGGCTGTGGCAGGGGCAGTTCTACATTCAGGCCTCTGGGGTAGTGCCCCACAAACCACCCTGGAGCCATGCTGCTACCGTAACCCCAAGTTACTGATCTGATCAGAGTGGTGCTGCCATTATCCCTGCTCATGCAGCAGTTAACGGTGAGAAAACACAGTTTGCGCACAGCTGCTAAGTCCACAGAGAATTGCCTCAACCCTTGCAGCCTTCACTCATGCGCAAACTGTGTTTTCTTATTGTTTTGTTGCTCCACGCGTGTGCAAGGGGGCAATGGCGGCACTGTGTTGGGTTAGGTCAGTGATTTGGGGGTCTCAAGGGACTGTGCTGCTGGCCAGGGGAGGGAGGGACTTAAGCACAGAGCATGTGCGAAAGGGAGGATGACAACAATTTTGTTTTACCTGTCTCATACATGCTCAATTGTGTCCGGGAGCTGGGGAGCTTGCCCATGGATTCCAATGCAGGACTCCAACAAATTAGACCCTGACTGAAGTGCGTGGCAGGTGGGTGTGGGCAAATTAGATAATTTGCTAGCACCCATAGAGAGGCTCAAGGCCGTGAAGAGCCTGGAATAGGAGGACAAAGAGTTTGTGCTGGATGCAAAGGGAGAGAGAAGGGACTGAAAGCAGTGAGCAAAGTGGATGGTGTTGGCATCATAGTGTTGAACAGAAATGAGAGGGTCAAGTTAAGAGCAGGGGAGGCCAGTGAGAAGAAGGTTGCAGTAGTTAAGGCAAGAGATTTTTGCAAGAGCACAGACTAGGGTTTTTGCAGTGGACCTGTCTGCTCATTCCATAGGCACAGAATGCAATTGCAGTGATGGAAGTTGGAAGAGTATGATGGAACACAGAGAAGGAAGCACCTTATGCCTGGAATGTTGTTGGAAGCCAGTGCACAGAGGCAACACACTTATAATAGTCAAGCTTTGCAGATGGCATGCAGGTTCTTGTTAGTCCAAACCACATACATTTCTAGTGCCTCTTCCTGAGAAGAATCTTTCTTGTAGGTAGGGGAGGGGGGAGTGTAACCATTTCTAAAGCAGCTTGTTTTTCAAAAGACCCGGCAGTCCGTTCTACACGTGATGCTGCCACTGAATATGCGCATGCACGGGCAATGCGCATCCATTTCCGGCCGCGTATGACCGGCCTCGGTTGCCGACCCAGTCAGTTCGTGGCTGGAAATGGAAGCGCATTGCCCACGCATGCGCGTATTCAGTGGCAGCATCACGTGTAGAACGCACTGCCAGGTCTTTTGAAAAACAAGCGTGGGTGCTGCCGCGCTCATCTAAAAACGGCCTCAGTCTCTGTTATATGGGTGACCTACTTGAGATGAGTTAGGCTGGCTTTTCATTCAGATCTCTTGGAATGGTCAATGCACCAGACCTAAGGCCCAGAGTGTCTCCCATTTGAGTGTCCATCCAGGATCAGCAACATGGGTATAAAAAACAGGTGCAGCATGTATGCTACAGTGTAGACCAGGAACAGGGAATCTTTCCCTTCCTGCAGGACAAGGCCTTAGAAATAAAATTGTGGAGACAAGCTGGTTTGAATGATATCTTTTATTGGATGAACTGCTATTGTGGAAAATGAGCAAGCTTCTCTTGATCACCTTCCCCCTCTGCAATTGCAATGAGCAAGCTTGTTCATTTTCACCAACAGCAGTTTGTCCAATAAAAGATGTCATTCAAACTACCGTGTTTCCATTTCTGTCATATAGGACCAACACAACAACCACACAATCTCTCTGAAATACAATTGTGAGACAGCAACTCCACTGTTGGATCGCTCCAAAAGGAGACAAATCTGCAGCACAGATAAAGGAGACACGCAAGTGATTTTGTTTCCTTGCCCCAGTCCATTCAAATAGTTGTGCCCTGTTAAATGGTGGGGATCAGTAATGGCTTGGAGGTGGGTGAGTAGGCACAGGGGAAAGTATTAGCAAAAGTGTTCTGTGACACATGGGATGTGATAAGACCATAACACATGCCACGCTGGGTCACATTGGTTCACTTATCACAGCATTTATTTCCAACAGCAGCAGTTTTGATTGCTTCAGCAAAGTGCACAACAGGTCTCAGTGAAGTGATCCATTTCCTGCTGTTCACTCCCAGGCCCTGACAATCAAAGGTCTCATCCCCTGTCCAACTTTACCCGTTATGGACCTATCCTCTAAGAACCGAATACCCTTTTGGACCTATCTACACTATAGGCCTTCACTAGCAGTGGCCTGATTCTTACAGACTGGGTCCAAACCTTTCCCTGCTATCGGCGCAGCTGAGAGACATAATACTAAATTGTTCCTATTTTATGAAACACTGTAATAAAAACTATAGACATGGGACATATAATTAATAATGCTGTGCTACATGATTACTATCCAGCAAGCAGCAAAGCAGCTACCCAGCCTAAAATAAAATTGCTTGGGGGTGGGTGGGTGGGGAGGGATGAACCGAACCCAGAAAGCAGGACCTTTCCCATTGACAATATGCAGCTTGTAATGATATGTAATGCTGGATTTCATTCAAAACTTGCTACAGTCATTGGCTTTGTAAGAGTCGATCTGTTCCCAAGCACAGCGAGCTATATTACTGAAAGTTTCATGCCAACAGTCTAGTAGACATGACATCTGCCATGCCCAGCCCATTGACTAAATGAGCCTTACTAAGATAGCCATTATTCCCAGGCATGACAGAAATGGGACTGGATTTTGGAACAGTGAGCTGGTGACGGTCAGTGTGGAAAACAGCTGTGTTCCTCCAGCCGAGCCGCTCCAGCGCTCCACATTGGATGGAACAGTTCTTGTTTAAATTCTTTGTGCATAACAGAAAATCAGAAGCAGCAAGATATGGCTCTTTAAAGGAATATGTATACATATAAATAAGAGGCAGCTTCAACCAATTTAATTGCAAGTATAATTGCATGTTCCTTCTGCAAAGCTTTTTGTATATATTTTACCTGTGTAAACACCCAGAGATGCAAGAACTATTTTTCAGATTTAAAAAAAACCCAACAGATCCAGGTCCTGACATGATGGTATGAAAACCTCCTCTTGGAGCTGTGTTCATGCCATGGCTAGGTGCAAGACTTATTTCCTCCACCTTCCTTCTCCCCCCCCCCCTTCCCTCCACTTGCCTTAGCCAATCACATTTTTATTGCATTGTGTTAAGTACTCCCTACCCCAACCATGTGTCATTGTTTTTTTTAATTATTATTTTTATAACAACTTATTCATCTTCTGATATTTAGGTCCTGTAATGATAGGCTTCTCAAATACACTCAAATCCCAGTTAGAGTAAATTCCTTTGATGCCTGGGGTGTTCCGATGGGCATAGTGTATGTCTTCTTTCCAGCTCCTTGCTGTCATCTTTCCTGCACTCTGCTCAGTGCTTCTCAAAATGGCAGGGGGAACATGGAAGGCCGTTGGGGCAAGGAGCGAGAAAGGTGTTTGCCAGCTGTGCTCTAGCTCCACTCTGACTCTTTCTCCCACTTGCTACCCCATCATTGTGGAAACTTACCCTGCCTCAGAGGACAAGGAGAAAAGAGGGAGGTGTGCAGGAGGATCATCAGTCATCACTAGAAATGTGCACTAGGGGCCCATGTCATTTTCATTTTTGCTTTTGTTTTCATTTTCCATTGGTTTCAATGGAAAACACATTGTTGGCTGTAACCTTTTTGTTTTTCCATTATATGTGTCTGATATTTGTAGTGATTATACCTCCAATAGAAGGCATTAAATGTACCAAATTCCAAAAAGATTGGATAAAGGAATACAATTTTATAAGCAGTTGAATTATGTTATTTTGCAAAAATCTTCATATACATTCTTAGCTGTAATGCAAGTTTATACCCCTTCCCATATTTACTCTCTCTGCCAACTTTCAGAAGGATTGGATAAAGGGTCCTGGTGGTATAAGCAATTAACTTATAAATGTATGTCTGACTGTAACATCGTTGTAGTCTAACCAGTGCACATGAAATTTGGCAGGGCTGTATATTACGCTTTTACAATCATCTCTGTTACATCTTTCTGATATTTGACAGAGTACCAATTTTATAGGGCTGCACGGCCTATGCAGAGAAGGAGCCTATACCAGGGATTCTCTTATGTGTCACTGTGGTATAAGATTGGTTTGTGATGCCAATTGACTAGCAGAAATGTCAACCAGATATCCTCATTCTGTTCTGTGACCATCCTAATGTCTCTCCACCACTTGTTACTGGGCAGTCAGAAGCATCTGTTTAGAAAAGCGCCAATAGAGATTCTCTTGTGGCCTGTCACAGTGCAGCAGGATGGGATTGTGATGATAATTGGACAGCCTGGATGTGTAAACTAGGGGCATCTTTAGACATAACAAAGATCAGGTGTCAAAACCTCTAAGCACGTTTGGCCATTGTGTGTAAGCACCATAACAATCCCAACACCAATTTAGCTACCCGTTGAACAGGCGATGTGAATGCCATTGCATCACAAGGACAATTTGCATGTTCCAGCTGAATGCGTGGCCAACGTTGTGTCTAATGATATCACGTGGTGTGCTAGCAGGTACAACATGGGAAAGGAGACAGCAGCGCTTGCGTACTGAGATGAGGTTGCAAGCAAAACACCAATTTGCTCCAGGATGGGCTGTGTGTCTAAGCAGCGCCACATGGTGAACACAGGGCCAAACCAGTGTTCATGTCAAGGTCAAAACACACAGACACCCATTGACGTTATGTCTAAAGACACCCCAGATCTCCTGATTGCTGGGATGCCATCCCCATAGTCCCAGTTATGTCCCTTTTATGCCTGCCTCAAAGCCACTACCAATTGCTCCTGTAAAGCTGGAAGCATGCAATAATTGGCCAGTGAATGTGTCTGTCAGTCTTTTAGGTTGCTCCACATCCTCCCTTCTACAGCCTCCCTCTCCCTGCCATGTCAGGTACCTGCCTCTGACCATTATTCAGTAACTATTTATCTGAATAATGGTCTTCAAGGGGACACATTCAGTTGTTTATAAAATTGGGTCCCTTTATCAAATTGTCCTGAAGTTTGGCAGAGATGACAGGAAGGTATAGCATACGTTCCTGCCAAATGTCTTATAAACAGGATGGAATATAAAAATGTTAGAGCTGGAAGCGTATTTTCAAATTCATGTCTTATACCATTAGGATCCTTTATCCAATCTTCCTGAAACCTGGCAGGAGTGTTAAGCTTATGGAGGGACATAATAGTCACAAGTTTCATGCAAATTGGATGGAAGATAAAGATGTTGTAGCCATAAATGTGTATGGAGCTTTTCTTAAAGTCACAATGTTCAATTGTTTCTAAAGTTGGTTCCCTTTATCTAATCTTTTCAAATATTGGTGCACATAGTGCCCTCCATTGGGGGTACAATCTCCCCACGTTTTGTCAGAATTGAATAAGGAACAAAAGGTTGTAGCTGGCAATACATTTCAGTGTTTTCCCTTTATTTCAAAAACAAAATAGTGTTTCTTTTTATTTTTTTGTTTGTTATTGCAATGATGAATACAAAATGACAATTTTCATCATCATTATTGTAACAAGAGCGACATGCACACCCCTAGTCATCACAGACAAAAGGAAGGGAGTGTGCATAGTTTGGAACAGGGGCAGCTAAAGCCAGCAGGAAAAGTCCCGGTAGATCACTTGAGGCAGATGCCTGAATGGAGCCAACCTCTCTCACTGGCTCCCAGCTATAGGGCATCTCAGCTGTGGGCATGGGAGTGGACAGGAGGCCTCCCCTTTAGAAAGTACTTTCCCTGCACACAGGAGCTCAGGCACTAGGTGAAAGCAGACATAACGATAACTAACATTTCTTATGCAGGTTGTAGAGCTGCATAGGGCACCAATACAGCCCTGCAACCTGCATAAGAAATGTTAAAGTGGAGTTAGTATTGTGTCTGTTTTCACCCACTTTCCCTGGCGCACTGGTTCCGCAGCCTTCCCCAGAGGTGATCTCAGAGAGCTTGGCCCCACTTTCCCCTTTGTGATCTACTGAAGACTAGCTTGTGATTTACCAGTAGATTGCAGCTACCTCTTGGGCATTCCTGGTTTGGAAAGTTTGAGAATCACTGGTATAAAGGGCAGGCAAATGCAAACTGTGTAAGTTACATCCAATTTGGCTATTTTAGTGAAACTCTTGTGTACATTAAGTGAAACAGTGCATTTTTAACACTGAATAAAGTAAGCCCAAAAGAGCCATCATCTCAATGTACATTTTTAGTGAAGGCAAAGCACTAGCAGCTTTTAGCTCACAGTGAAGCAAACTGAAGTGCACAGTGCAGCATCCTATGCTCCAGCCAGGGGCATAGGATGCAAGAAACTGGAAGATATGGTTACATGCGTCTGATTGGGGATTAGACTTGTAATGATGACAGAAAAATCCCTTAGGAGCCCATTTTTCCAATGGCTCAATCGTTCAGCTAAAGTGTACTAATTATTCTGGCATTTAAGGACATACTGCGTCAGACCAGTGGTCCAGACCAGCATCCCATCTCCAACAGTGGCCATCTATGTCACTACTGAAAAATGGAGTGATCCATTCCCTGTTTGCTCCCAGTAGACAAAGGTAATGTCCCCCCAATCAACTCGACCAATAGCCATCCAAGTATGGGACTGTCCTCTTAAGTATTTAGTATGAGCACCATTGTTACCCTTAGATGAGTACCAGTCACACCAGATGCTTGATTGAACGTCCCATCAGAACCAAAATGGAGGAAGAAATGTAGTTTGACTAAGGCCACAATCCTCATGCTACTTACTCTAGAGGAGTACTACTGACATCCATGGAACAACTTGCGAATAAGCTATTTGAGGACTGCAGCCTTTTTGGAGTTTTGTCTGCAGCTTCCCAGGACAAACAGCCTATGAAAACGATCTCTTAAATTTCACAGACAAGCCACAATAAAGAGGAAACCCTAAACGTTCTTAACCAAGTACAAGCTAGCGATACCCGGTGAAAAGGTTCACCCAAAAGATCATCTAAAAAGATCCAGCCCTGAAAGAAATACCCTTGAAGCTTCAGAGTTACTCTTTGTTCAGTGTAGTAGTTCTAACATATATTACAAGTTTTGTTCTTTACAAATAGTCATTTCCTGTTTGTTTGTTTGTTTTAATAGAAACTTCTGCTCTGCAAGACTAGCATGAGCATCCTGGCCAGCGTTGAGAGTTTCAAGCTCTAGTCTCTTTAGGGTACGTGTGGGGATCCTCAGGCCCAGGAGCCAAATGTGGACAACAGCTAGTTTTTATTTGGCCCCTTTCCAGTTCCTGGCTCCAGTGCCCCCTGAGCTCAATGGAAGGGAGCAGAAAGGAGGGTATGTACACACAAGGATAGGAAATGGGTCCATGTTCTGGACCCTCTTCCTGGTCCTCCTCCCACCAGCAATGCATCCTTGTCCCCAGCCTTCTTTGTGGAGCTTAGAACTTTTATACATTTTTCAAAAAGAGGAAAGGAAAAGGTTCCTTGACCCTTCTTTGGCGTAACAGGCTTGGGCTGTGAGCCACAAACCATTTACTCTGGAGTAAGTGGTTTGTGGATCATGCCCAAATGCTTTTTCTGTTTCACAGGTATAAATCTGTATTAATGCCAATGTAGTCAAAGTTATCGTAGATTTTCTCTGGAGGAACAGATATTCAAATTTTGCCCAGCGTAATTCAATCTATCTCCCATAGTAAGGTTTTGATTTAGTCGGTAATGTTCACTTCTATCAGCTTGAGTCTTTCATTAATAAAAAGGGTTTTTTTAAAAAAACAAACAACCAACAACAACAAAGCATGTGCTTTCCCTGTCTATGCTATGGAAGTATTACTTTGTTGGGCACTTTAAAACAAAATCTGTGCAATTGAGCGTATATTTAAAATTTATTTTATTTTTTCCCCTAAGTATCAAATTTTCTTAAATTCCAGTTAAGGTTTTTATTTGTATACAAAAATATATTATAATGGAAAAAGCATTAACATTTCCAACTATATAAAATTACAAATATATTTTCATTAAAGAATTTTTTAAATTAAGTTTCAGCCATATTTTATGAAAAAAGATGCAGCATCCACACACTTAAGTTATTTGATCCTATCTGCCACAAGGTCACAAAACTGACATTACTTTTTAAATGCTTACATGCAAGATATTAGTGTCATGTTCGAAGGGCGAATATCTTGGATAACAAAGCTGATTGTCACATCTGGCAGCAGATTTAAGTGATGGGTCAATCACCAGGTCTTCATTGCGTCTTTCAGCAGGGGATTATTTTGCAGAGCGACATCCTGCCAAAAATCCTTTTCCATCACATATCTGTAAATGCAGAAGACAAAAGTTCCCAAAATGCTCCGGTCAGGAAGTTTACATTTCATTGATGAGAGATGTATTAGATTATCTACTCTAACTGACACAAACAGGCAGAAAACCCAAATAATTAAATTGAGTCAAAATATTAGATTTGAAAGCCTAATACAAGCACTGGCTACATTTACAGAACACACTATGTTGGGGAAAATCTTCCCCTTCCTCCCCCTCCCTTTATTTATTTTTGTGTGTGAAAGGGTTAGGTTTCAACATGCACTGTGTGGAACACACTTAGTTCAAAAAATTTAACTTGAAAACCTAGGTTTAACAATGCTGCTAACTCCATCACATGCATTTTTGTAATGTCTGGAGGCTTGAAATCCTGCTGTCAGTCTGGGTGTTAATATACGTGAAGCTGCAGCTGCACACTCAGGGGTGGGATAGCCACCTTCACCTCCCCTGGCCAGGTCAGGTCAGGGGGTGGAGCCAAACGTTCCCCTGGCCGGGGAGGGAAGCGAGACACAACCGGCTGCAGGGAGCCATGGTTGGTTGCCAAGGCAACCCCCCACACTGCACTGGGCAGGCGTGAAAATACACACACACCCCCGCTCTGCTCTGACCCACCTGGGCAACTCATGGGGCCAGACTGTGGGGCCAGTTTATTCCGGGCCCATGTTGGAATTGGGTTTGAAAGAGATGCGCAGGATTCGGTGCTGGCGCAGGCCGGCCAAACTAGGCCAGTGGCACATGTCTTAACACAAGCTGTCTGCACCAGAGAGTCTTTGCAGAACCCTGCAGCATTATGGGATACCTAGCAGCAGCCTCCACAATAACGGGTAACTTTTAAAAATCAAGGCGAGACTATGGGAACATTTAAAATATGAAATTACAATCTCCCATAAGAAAATGACAGTGGCTGCATTCCTAGGAGCCTTTTCTCCCACGCCTCTATCAAAAGATATTCAAGCTGCTTGCCCATGTGCCAACCGTCATGCGAGATTCAATCTCATGTGAAAATATTGTACACATGAGTTTTGCGGTGGGCTATATGCCCGTTACCGTTTATCTGAGGCATGGATTAGTTATGTTTTTATGTATTTTCAATAACGCATCCATACCCACGTTACCCTGCCTCCCCTCCCCACCCACCCCCCATATCAGGCTAGGTGGGGGTGCCATGAAAAAGCCCCAACCTGCCCTCCCCCCCCAGCCCAGTAACTCTGTGGAAGAGGCAGTGACTTCTCCAGCTGCCTCTCTCCATAGCTTCCTCTGGTGGCTTCCGGGCCCTCCCAACGGGGCCTTTCAGGGCAGCCACGGCTGGATGACATCACCCAGCCATGGCTGCCCTGAAAGGCCCCATCGCAAGGGAATGAAAGCGGCCAGAGGCAGCTGGAGAAGTTACTGCTGCCACCCCCGGGAGAGTTACTCCAAAGGGGAATTTTCAGCCTTGTCATTCCATGATGAAGTTCTCATGTAATTTCTTCCTGAATGAGGAAAGGGGTTTACTCATGTTGCCCGATATCTTGTTTGATAGAAACAAATGTGAAATTGGATTCTATGGCTGCTCGCCCACATCCCCCAGTCTAGGCTTTTGTACGAGCACAACATAATGAAACCACTTCAGGTATGCAACATTGTAGGAAACTGAAGTGGGTCTTTCCCACAGAATTGTCTAGCATCATGTAGCCTAATGGAGAGGGTGCTAAACTTGAACCTGGGAGCCCAAGGTTCATGTCCTGGCTTAGCCATGAATTCACAGGATGGCCTTGGGCAAGGCCTCAGTTCCATCTGTAAAATGGGAATGTACATATTCCGGTCTCTCCCTATGCTCCCTTCCCCCTTGCCTCCCCTTCTTTATCCATCCTAGTTTGTGAGACCTTTGGGGCAGGGGCCTGTCTATAATTATAACTGTTTAGCACCAGGCACGGGTGCTGTACAAGTAACAAACAATATGTAAGTGACATATTGGCACTGTTAATAATGGAGACGGAGCTGAAACCGGTTTTAGCAAGGAACTGACTGGCCATGAAGTTAGGGTCAGAACATGCTAGAAAAGCAGCAGGTGGCAAACTACACCCCATTCAGACTTGTGAATGGAAATGGATGGCTGCATGAGGGCTACATGGAACTGTAGAGCTGGAAAGGGCATTTCCTCCCACCCTCCTTTATGCAGACCTCTCTCATTGAGATTCTCTCATTCTGGACAGGTCTTATGGCCCCTATACCTCTCAAATGCACTGCATTACATTTGCAATAGAATCTTCATCAGGAAAGAAAGCAAAGTGTCCAGATAAGAGATTTCTACCTGTCTGGCTAAACCAGGAATGTGGAACCGTCACCCTGAAAGGGGTCAGATCCTACCCCCACAGGCTGGAGTGCTCTGCAGGGAGCTTTGGGGAAGAGGGGCATGGCTACAAGCCCAGAAGTACTCCGTGGTCATCTAATGGCTGGTGGCATGTGCTTGCTGGGCTACAGCATATGGGAATGGGGGTGGAGGGAAACCTCTGGGAACCAGATGTGGGCCAGATTGAAACAGATTAGAGGAGGTTCCCCACTCCTGGCCTAAGCCACCCCCGATAAATGTTTGATTTTTAAAAAATACTCCCAGTGGTCAAGACTCCAACCAAATCCTGCCTTCATAACTTTTTCCATTGGCCAGTATAGTTAGAAAAATCATCCTAATATTTAACCCAAATATTGTTTTGTTTGCAAGTTAAGCACACAACACTTTGAGCTATCCTAAGCAGTCATGGCAAGCAATTAGTTATCAATGAAACATACATTCAAGATGCAACACTGCTGAGAAAGCTCTAGCAGTAAAAATTTGAGTGAAGAAGGGTGTCACACACTGTTTTCCATACATACAACTCAAACCTGCTAGCTTAGTGGCCTTTTGCAAAGGTCTAGAGACCATAACTACAGTTGTATAGACAAAAGAAACAGCTTTCTTCACAAAGAGTTGGTTTTGAAAGAAATAATTTCAAGTAACTGAAAGTAAGCCAAGATAAAGATGCAAGATTTTCAGAAGCAGCCAAAGGAAAATAAGCAAGGACTAACACAAGCAAGTAGTCATAAGGGAAGTAAAAATTAAATTTAACTCCTGCTTATCTTTCACTAGGTTGGCATTTACTTAAGCCTGCGTGTTTGCACTTTTACATACAACAGAGTGTTACGGGGTCCAAAATCCTTTAACTAAATGCTGCGCCAGTACAACTTATTTAAATATTAAGTTAAACTTTGCCAGCAACGGCGGAATCTATTCGGGGGAAAGGAAGTTAGTAGATGAAAGCAGCCTTGGAGCAGTATTTTATAACAGGAAAAGCAGTCTGCAGACCTCAGAGTACAGGGACATTGGTTAAGCCATGTTTATCCCCCCGATTCTACAATCCTTACCACTTATGCACACAAGCAAGCCAAGCAGCCATGTTAACATTGTGATCAGTGAACTGAAACCATAGAACCACCATTGTTTTTATGAAGCCATCTGGACATTGTAGTGTCAATATTTTGGCTTTTCTCACTCTTAAGGAAACAGGAAGCCTCCGGTACCAAATAAAGGCGATACTACTTACTTGCTAAGGTTCTGTCAAGATCAGCAATAAAGTCTTCAAGTTCCTTTGTGTCTCCCAGCTTTGCTGTGAAATAAGAGACTGAAGTCAGTCCTGTCTGTGTTACAAATACAAACTGTAGCCTGTCTGCCTGATGTAAATAAAGTCATAACAAGTCACATTAATTTCTCAGGATGATTTCCAAGGACATTCCCGACTACGCTATTGCTGTTTATCTTCAGAGCAGATTCCGTGATCCTATTCCACAGCAAGTCTACTGCAGCTTCCAAGTGCACTTGAGAAAATGCTCTTGATGCCTGCGGTTTGCTTTGACTCCTTTGTTTTAGGCAGCTATTAACAGGACGACACAGTAGACGTCTTTTGTTCCCTTGAAAGGCTTTTTGCATCACTAACTTCTGCCTATCGGAGAACCCAATCCATCTTCTAGCCAATTCTAGTGTTCCATTCAATCCAACTTTTGAATAAATAAATAAATAAATGGCATCTTTTGCCACTTTGATCCTGAAAGCAGTACATGTGTGGAATAGTCTCCAGGACGATTTCCTAGTCTTCAACCTAATTGCTAGACTAATTTCTTGTATCCTATTACTTCTTATTTCTGCCACTCCACCTCCAGTATCATCTTAGGCTGCATTCACACCAGACGCGGTGCGGTGGTGGCGCGACCCGCAAAGGAAGACATGGCAGCAGGGAGGAACCCAATGGCAGAAGTAGCTCCTGTGCAGATGGGCTTCTGCTGCAGCTTCCCTCGCACATCGGGGCAGGATCTTGCACCCCGACACGTGCGAGGGAAGCCGCGGCAGAAGCCCATCTGCACGGGAGCTACTTCTGCCATCGGGCTCCTCCCCACCGCCGCGTCTTTGCTCTGTCACCACAGGTGTGAACGCGGCCTTAGTTAGCTCTTCTTCCTTCATGTTAACTTAGGGGGTGTTTGCAGGGTTAGAGAGCTTAATCAAGTTGTAGCTATTCATCTTTCCTCCACATTCCCAACATTTAAATGCACAGTCTAACGTTTTACATTAGTTCAGTTTTATTTATTAGATTTCCAGGCTGCCCCCTCCTGCTACAGCAGCTCTGGGTGGCTCACAACATTTTGAAACCATAAAAATATATAATCAATAAAAAGCAAAACAAATCTAGAATTTACAGTAAAATACAGTTGCAGAGGAAAAGTAAAAATTAAAAACAAAGATGAAAGGGAAAATGGGCTAAGAATGTTACATATACGAATAGGTCAGAATATGCATATGCAGATACGCTAAAGGTCTTGAGTGTGTATGTATAAGATAAGGGGTAATGAAGAAAAGTAGAGGCAAGTTTCCATTTCATTGAATCTAAATCCAATTCAATGTCCAAATTAAAGAACAAATAGTTTTTGAAATCTGCATCAGATTCTTTTGTTATTTGTCTGTTTCCTGAATAGTGTGTAGATTCTATGAGGGTGGGAGGGTAGGTTGAGGGGTTTTTAGCTCCCCCATCTTACCTATTTATTATGTATTTATTATATTTAGTCCTGTTTTAATATTTTTCTATTATTGTATTGGATGTTTTAAATTGTTTTTATTGTGTTTTAATTGTTGGAAGCCACCCCGGGCTGGTTTAGCAGGAGGGGCAGGGTATAAATCTATTTAAATAAATAAATAAATTCTGAATAATAAGCTGGCGAACTAGTGAATATAGTAAATTTTTTAAAAAGAGGCGGTTATGAATGCAGGCTTTATATAAACACATCTGCTCTTTTCTTTTAAGGAAGGAACGCTTAATGAGCAATTACATCACAATTTTAGATGAACCAAAAGGTACTTATGTTAACAGGAACGTCCTCCTATAAATCCATGAAGGTTGTATCTACTGTGCAACACAGGCATGGGGAACCTCAGGCCCAGAGGTCAACACTTGCCCATGGCTACTAGCTTTTATTTGGACCCCTTTAAGTTCTTGGATCTAGCCCCTGGATCCACTTCCTACCCTCAAGTACTGAAAAACTGAGCTCAGGGCAGAGGAGCAGAGATGAGGGCATACACACAAGAACAGATCCATGACCTGGAACCTCCTCTTCCTGAGCGCACCCCTTATTATGCATCATCACGCCCAAACGCTATGTGGCCGGTGGAGTTTGTACTAATTTTTAAAGTGGCCCCTGGAGAGAAGAGGTTCCCTGCCCCTGCTGTAGCACAACGGCTGCTGGGTAAGTGGTCTGTGAATTGTGGCCCAAGACCAATGAATAGTAGTAAGCAAGACAGATGCTTGGAATGGACTTACATAGTAACATTTAGAGGACAGTTTTCATTTTAAACTATAGGCAGAGTAAGCGTAAGCTTTTGCTTACTGAAATGAATTCTACAGAGTTCACAACTGTTATCAAGAAGCTTGAGCTCCTGAAATAAAATTACCTTTATGTGGAGTTACTGTTGGAGATGGTAGAGTCGGAGTAGAGATTGTGGGAGAGTTAAGTTTTTCATCACTGAAGCTGAAACTATTTCTATAGAGTGAATCTGCACCTGTAATAAAAATATCAAACATTCGTCATTACATAAAGCAGGAAATGTTTACAGCCACAGACAACCAGTTTCTTAAACAGGAAGCAGGTAGAGTGCCTGGAAGCCTGTGGTATTAGTTCTATAACACCAACGATGTACCTGCTGGCACTGAACAATCAATTATAGACAGATTCCTGCCCCAGTGGGCTTACAAACTAAGAGTGACAAAGGAGAGACAGGGATACATTAACATGCTTATCTTAGTTACAGGGGACAATGAATGAATCAGTGAGTGATCTGTGGGGATGAGGCAAAAGGGAAAGCCTTTCAGGAAGGACGAAATGGGATTTCCAGGCATAGGCAGAAGCATGTGAGAAGGGGCCAATACAGTTTGAGGAACAGGGGTCTCAGAGGCAGGTAAGGGTGATGGCAGAGGAGGAGTGAACGAACCTCATGGGTGGGAATGTAGCAGGAAACAAATGCAGAAAGATAGGGGGGAGCAAGGTCATGAAGAGCCTTGAGCAAGGTGGTGGGAAAGGTCATTACCTTGGCAGCAGAGTGTTGAACAGAAGTGAGACAGTCAAGTAAAGAATGGGGGAGGCCAGTAAGACTGCAATAGTTAAGATGAGGAATATGGACTAAGGTCTTGGCAGCGGAAGCAGTAGGGAAGGGCCAGATTTTAGCAATGTTATGCACAGAGAGGCAACAGGACTTAGCAATAGTTTGGTTCAGAGGTGAAAAAGGGGGGGGGGGGGAATGAGTCTCCAGCCACATTTCTTAGGGATAGACTGAATGGCAATGCCATCAATGGAAATTGAGAAGGAAGAGCTGTAGAACTGTGTTGAAGTCTACCTGAGAGTAATGATGTTTTATGTGAATGCTCCTACCCAGGGACTAATTAATTCCCACTCCATGTTACTGGATATGTGTGGCCCCATAACATTAATAATATATGGTAAGTTACTAAGCGTACCAACCAGAAGGCTCTGCAGTAAGGCGTGGTAAAGTACCCCCAAGGAAAAGTAACCACACGCTAGTTTTTATGTGGTGACTCCTATCTGATAACAGGAAGCAATGGTTAATTTACAGCCAGGTAGGAAGGAACAGTCACACAAATACCCCAGGTAAACTTCTCAGGAGTTCCCCTAGGTTAGCCCTGTTTTCTGTGGATTTACCTTTACAGAGCAAAGGCAAGTTCCTTGGCTGTTCAAAAGCATCCAAGACATATAGCAAGGATGGGGAGCCTTTTCCTTCCAGTGAGCCACTCTGAAGAACAGTACAAGCTCTGGGGGCTGGACAGGAATGGGGATGTCGGGTGCTTAAGGGATTGCTCAGGATGAAAGCACGATGGGAAGGGTCCAGATCGTGGATCTATGCCATGGATCCAGCCTCGATCCTCGTGTGCACGACTTCATCTCTGCTCCTTTCCCCAAAGCTCATGCTTTCAGTGCTTGAGGATAGGGACCGAATCAACAGGCCAGATTCAGGAAATGAAAACGGATCAAATTAAAACAAAATACCCTGCTGTGGGCCAGATTTAACCCCCCAGGCTGGAGGTTCTATGCCCCTGGCGTATGGTAGAAGGTAATACAGTAATGCTACTGCAAAGCAGACATAGGCCTTTCTCTCCTAATTTGCCATAGAATATTTCAACACTGATCATGTACACCATTGTTCAACTACAGCTTCTAAGGTACTGGACTTGGACCCGGGAGACTCGAGTTAAAATCCCATCTTGGCCATAAACTCATTGGATGACCTTGAGCAAGTCACCGCCTCCCAGTCTCAGTCCCCCCATCTGTACCATGGGAATAATAATGACCTCTTCACAGGGTTGTACTAGATATGGTCTCTAAAGCACAATGAACACAGAAGGTACTTTAGAAATGCTATCTAGAGAGCATGGTTGCCGTGTTGGTCTAAAGTGGGAAGACAGTAGATCAAGTGATATCTTTTATTGGACCAACGTCTGTGGTCTAGAATGTGCAAGTTTTCAGGCCACACAAGGCCCTTCCTCGGGCATGTAGCATAGCCAGTCAGAAGTATATCTAGATGGTGACATGAGGGAGCAAGTTCCACAGCTGTGGGATGGCAGCTGAGAACACCCTCCTTGTTGTGGAGTCCAAGTTAAAAACTGGTACCTCCGGATAGGCATCCCCGACCGACCACAAAGCCCGCGATGAGACATAGTAGGCCAGGCAATCTTCCAGGTAAGTGGGTTCCAAGCCTTTTAGGGCTTTAAAGATCAAAACTAGCACCTTGAATTGTGCCTGGAAAACAATAGGCAACCAGTGCCGATTCTGGAGCACCAGTGTTCTGTGATCCTGGCAGCCTGCCTCCCCAAGGAGTCAGGCTGCCACATTCTGCACCAGCTGCAAACAGTCTTCAAGGGCAGTGCCATGTAGAGTGCGTTGCAGTAGCCTAGCCTTGAGGTAATGAAGGCATGGAGGATGGTTGCCAGATCCAAACCAGAAAGCCCACAGCCTTCTCACCAGATGGAGCTGGTGAAAAGCACTCCTGGCCAGTGCTGCCACCTGGGATTCCACATACAGCAACGGATCCAGGAGCATGCCAAGGCTGCGAACCTGAGTGATCAGGGGGGGCCAGACCCCATCAATAATGGGGGTCCCAATCCCCCCACCCCCCAGGTCACAAGGCCAGCCAACCATCATCATCTCAGTCTTGTCAGGATTTGACCTCAGTCAACCCCCCCTCATCCAGTCTTCCACAGCAACCAGACAACAGGTAAGCACAGAGTCTGCAGGACCTCGGCTAGATGAAAAAGAGAGGTAGAGCTGGGCGTAATCAGCATACTGATGACACCTCACTCCAAGCCTCCAAATGATCTCACCTAGTAGCGTCATATACATGTTGAATGGGGAGGGGGGCAAGATGGAACCCTGCGGGACCCCACAAGGGAAATAATGAGGCAGCAACGAGCAATCGCCCATCACCACCCGCGGAGACCTCCCTGACAGGAAAGAGCGAAACCACTCGACAGTGGTCCTGTGCACCCCCACCAGGTCCCGCAGTTGAGTCAACATCACCTCATGATCGACAATGGCAAAAGTAGCTGATAGATCTAATAGGATAAACAGGGTGGAATTCTCTGTCAATCTCCAGGCATAGATCACTGACCAAGGCCACAAGCACAGTTTCTGTGCTGTACCCCAGGATCAAATCCAGACTAAAAGGGGTCCAGGAATCAGTCCGCATCCAGATGGGCCTGGAGCCGATGGACCACCCCCCGTTCAATAACCTTCCCTAAAAAAGAAAAGGAATGGTTAGAGACAGGCCAAAAGCTGGCAGGGGAGTCAGTGTCCAAAGATGGTTTCTTGAGGAGAGGCCAGACAGTCACCATCTTAAGGGAGTCAGACATCCTGCCCTCCCAAAGGGAGGCGTTGACAACCCCAGCCAGCAACAGCCCCAACGTCTCCCAACTGGCTTTCACCAACCAGGATGGGCATGGATCTGCAGTTTAAATCTTTTTAAACCCATTCCCTCTTGTTCCATCTTCTGTAACCATGGAGATAAAATATTCACCATCTTCTAAGATATCCTTTTAGATACTTCCAGCTTCTCCATGAGCTGATGTACTATGGGCAAATTCCTTCTTATGGTTCTATTGGCTGAGTTTATTAAAGAGGTGCAAGTCCATGATTTATTTTATTTTTTTTAAATGTATATCCCGCCCCTCCTGCCCACAGGGCAGCTCAGTGCATGATGCAGCATGCCTGCACCAAGAATAATATCCTCGTCTAGGTATCATGTAAGTTGAATTTGTTATGGAGAGTTATACTTAAATTTATGTTGAACAGAGTGATGTTTTTAAGCTAAAAACAAAACAAAACACCTGTGCTGTGATGCACAAGCCATATGCTCGAATAGTTCAACCCTGCCATGTTCAATGGGGGCTATTGCAGAATAAGTGGCTTGTGCATTCTGGCCAAAAGACACTTATCTGAAAACAACAGGACTGTAGCTCTCCATATAGGATTGGGGTCATGCAAAAGAAAGCTTCCAGATACACAGTTAATAGGAGAGCGGCTGTTCAACTACAGTTACCAAAGCCTGCTAATTCCCACATTACGAGCCAGAAACCTGAAAAATTTAGTTCTACAACACTAACATTTTGACATGAATGGGCAAATGTACACTCCTTAAGTGGGACATCCCACAGGAGACAAACTCAAATCCCATTCTAGTTTAGGGTGATGGCAGCTGCTCAGTGGGGCAGCAGTACTGCTTAACTGGGATGTCTCCAGATGATTTAATAACACTTGTGTTTTGTGTCTAGGTCCCGTTTTGGTTCTGTCCATTTGCTTCTCTAATGGTAGCTTTCTGCTGCCTAACAAAAAATGCACACAATGGATTTCACCACTGCATGCTTGCTTATGTTGCCTCTGTCCACTACAAATACCAAAGTGCCACGCTTGGGGCTTTGCCTGCTTCGCCATTCATAGTCAAGGGGAGACAGATCTTCTGTCCAACGCCATACACCTCTACACTGAAAGAGGTCCATTTGCATGGTTGTTTTTATGTAGATGAACTCTGAACTGTCTTTTGGGCAAGAAAGTACAGGACTATTTCCTGCAGTATTCCCTTCCAAAAAGCCTTTTGCCACTACAGGCAAAGCATTATTAAAAAGAGTACCTCTGCTGCCTCTGGCTATTTAATACCAGCCTTTGCAGAGTCTGGATGTGCTCCAAAGAAATAGCCAAGTTGATGGTTCTTCAGACTTCTCCCTCCCCCACCTTCCCATCTAATTCAGGACTTGCATGTGGTTTCAGCATTGCCAACTATCCCAGTGTCTCACAATTAATGCTGAAGTTGGCCATTCCCAAACCAACAGGAAAACCTGTCATGTTAGGAATGTTGCCAAATGTCCAGTAGAACTTTTGAGTCTGGGATGGGTTACACAATTCCATTGCTTTCTGGATTGCAGGTGATTTTTTTTAATGATTTTTTGTCAGTTAATGTAATTTTTGCATCCTGGTGTCATTGCTTTCTTTGTTTTGTCATTTCTAATCCAGAGCCAAAGAATGCAGGATAATGGAGACTAAGAATATAACCAACGAGACGCATGTAATGAATGTGCGATGTATTCATGCAAGGAAAGTAAATACAATGAATCAGTCAGGTGCCTAAAAACTACTGATTTACCAAAGGGCAGTCCCAAGCAGTAATGAACAAGCATTGAGGAAAACTGGAAAGTTTCTGCATCATGTGGGAAAGCCCCAAATGGTCCGTTTTCAATAAAAATGGTATTCACAGCAAGTTGTCATTTCAGCATGACTCACGATACAGTACAAACTCTTACTCAGACACTGCGGCACATATCTTGTTGTCCAGATTAGAGAGGTGTGCAGGGAAGAGGTTTTTTGCTCTTCTATAGTAATGCAGTGTTTGAGCGTTGCAGGGGACAGAAGGCATGTCCAGAATGAGGAAGGACACGGAGAAGAGATTTGGAATACGGGGTCATTTGATACTTTACTTCATGTCTAAGCTGCTGGAAACATTGTTTGGCAACAATTTTAGTTTGCTTGCTTCTGTTTTTAATGCAAGTTTCTTGCTCTTGTGGTTGTTGAGAAAGTCTTGGAAACAGAAACTCAGTGAAACGTGAATGTCTCAGATACCAGTAGGCATTTAAAAAATAAAATAATCCCAAAAAATTATTTTAAATGTTACACTTTTTAGGCACCTGATTTGGGATTTTTGCATGGTTGCATCTGGCAACAATGGGCTCCCAATCCTCAGAGTGCTGTGCAGGCCCAAGCCACACTCCCTGCCGAGAGGCTTGTTTGGGTGCAGTTCCTTAAGAATCAGAGCCCTAGCTTTTGTATACTTTTCATAAGCTGTGCCACAGCAAGGATGCGAAACTGGAGTCTCCCTTTTCACCTCAGCACAAACAGCATTTCCCCCACCCTGCCACCAACAGTAGCTAGAGGCTCGTGCCAAGGATCTGTCACCAAAGCTTTGCTTCTCTACCCCATAAATTCCCAACTGCAATATCAGACTTGGCTTGGGCAGGTTTATTTCTCAAGCAACCTAGTGCTTGTAAAATTGTTATTCCCAACTACCTTCTGTAAAGGCCTCTAGCTAGTTAAAAGCCAGCCAGCTGAATCTGGAGGTAGTCTGCTGGGTCATTTTCATTCAGGCTGGAAAAAAGAGTTACAAAATGAAAGGTTTGGCATTAAGGCGGGTATATTTTACATTGGCAAACAAAGTAATTCATGGTTAACACTGGCCATTGCTATTCCAGAATACAGCTAAGCCTCAAAGCCCCACATAAATATAGAACATTCCCATGAAATAAATGGTTGAAGTGTTCTCTATAGTAATTAACTGAAATAAGAGAAGGTCAAGCTTTTCCTTTAAAACAAGGAATGGGGGGGAAAAAAATCCACTGTCCAGCTTATATATTTTAAAATACTAGTTTCATTCTAATACCCTAGAAGAGAAACCACTTAGGGGGGATTCAGACGTTCTGATTTGTGCGATTTTTTTAAAAAACGAATGTTTCATGCCTGTCTGAACACTTAAATTCGATTAAATGGAGTCAATATCGCACTAAAGCAATGCGTGTTGAAAAGCTACTCAAACCTACCTTTTTGCTGTCCGTTTTCAATAAATCCGCACTTAACAGCAGTGTGAAAGCAACATCGTACTGGTTTTAACTAGTGTGTAATCTTTTCTGATGTGAATGCAACCGTGCTTCCAAGTGCGCTGTTTTACTCCTGCCCCTACCGGAAGCAGTGAGACCAGCTGGAGCCCTGTAGTTGCCTCGCTGGGTGCAGGCTGCAGCCAGCTTCTCCCCAAAAAAGTTCTTCCCCTCCATGTTTCCCCTCCATGCTTCTCCCCAAAAAAGTTCTTCCCTCCAAGGGACTTTCAATCTTCTCTCCTAAACTCTACCGTAGTGCTGCAGCAGTAGCAGCAGCGGGATACCGGAAAGAAACCAGGGAGAGAGCAGCGCGCCTCACTATGCGAGGGGCTTCTTTCCAGCAGCCTCAGGCTCTCCGTTTTTATTCCCTGATTCTACAAAGTAGCAACCTTTGCTACAAAGGTTGTAGCAAAGGTTGTTGCAAAGTTTGCAAAGGTTGCAGCAAAGGTTGTAGCAAAGTTGTACTTTGCTACAAAGTAGCAACCTTCCGGCTCCCCACAGGGCACTTCCTGTAACTGACACGTACTGAGCAGCCGGGTAAGCACGTATTACAAGAAGGTCTGAATGCATTATTTCGCTGTACTTAAAATCGGTATGGCATGCATGTGAATGCAACAGGACTTGTTAACAGCGAACTATTGAGAACCAGTTTTAAAAAATCCAGATAATTGCTGCACGTGTGATTACACCCTTAGATATCTCATCGTAAGTGTTCAGTGTTAACTAAACTCTACTCCCATGGGACATTTTCTTGTTGGCTTCAATAGGAAAAGAGTCAGGTCAATGCTGAACATTTTTTAAAATCCCATTCCTGAAAGAGAGGGCTTTAGGGATCAATTTTAAAGTCTCTATAAATCATGTGATTGTTATATCACTAAAACCTCAGATTATTTTATTTTTCACACACAAACCTCCCATTCAGTATTATTGGTCTGGCAGTCTGGTGTAAAATACCTATGCAGTTTCTGCAGTTAGAAATTATAATGCAGTTAGGGCTCAGTCCTGCAAAGACTTAATGTCTGCACAGAACAATGCACCATCAGCAGTTCCACTGAAGCCTTGCTAGTTATTTTGAAGGCCATCAGACTGCTGACTCTGCATACAATTCTGCCAAGTCTTAAGTCTTTCCAGGACTGAAGTTTTTAACATGTAACCAGCTCACATTGGAAGGCAGAAGCAGTCACAGCCACAGAAGGGGAACGTTTACTTCATACATGATCAAGCTCATGCCCTTGGTGTACTGTTGACTCTAGAGATCAGCATGTTTTTCCACATGCTGACACAGACAAGAAAAAGCACACCTGCCAACAGCTTGCAAAATCTGGGCTTGGAAATTTGAACTGTTCCCACTGTTGCCAGGAAGGGAACCAAGAAAAATCAGCAGCTGGTGTTTCCAGTGCACGTGCACGGTTTCTAATGCAAAAGCTTCCCTTAACACTTCCCATCAACCTTGCTAGTTATTGGCTATGATCTACTGACTGATCTACTAAGCACTTACTCTGGAATAGCCCCAATGGAAGACCACAGGGTTAGGGCTAGCCATAGAATTTCACTGGGGCTATTCCACAGTAAGTGGGGTTTGCAGCCACTGTAATGCTTCTACTTCCGTTCCCCCTCCTCCCCCATTTAACATTGTTTACATTTCTATAGTAGACTAGAAAGTGACAGTTGAAAGACTACCCTGTACTGTATTACAGTCATTTTCTTGCTCCCTTCTGTTTGTATGGAAGTCTGAGGCAGTAATTCATTACCTCAGAGCAATTTAATTACTCAGGTACAAGAACTGCTTTGTCATTACAGAACCACTAACGAAGGCTGGCTTATTTGAATAGTTTAAAGTGTAACTGGAAGTTTTCAAATTCATCTCAATCTCGTCGATTGTCAACACTAAATTTGAAAAATGGGACTTCAGGCACTTAAGTTCTGAACGTTTTACCTAGCATTATTAAATTGATTTTACAATTCAACAAAAAAAATGCATATAAGCTACAGCAGTACCAGTGACATTTCTTATTTGGAAACCTGGATTGACCAAAAAAAAAAAAAAAAGAGCTTACTCACCAATAGCTTGATCCTACTGGAGTGGGAATAAAGGGGGGGTGGGCATTGTTTTACCTAGCATTATTAATTCTGTCCCAACTGATCCTGACCCCAGCGTAGGCAGGCTACACCTCCCAAATCCGCACTAGCTCAGGAACAGGTATTGTTTGAAAGCAAGGTGTTCTGCCCCACAGCATACCCCTTCTAGCCCCAGTATGCACGAGGAAACTATGCAGCTGTGGTACTTTGCGACAGAGACTACACCCAGCACACCAAAGACATCAGAAAAGCTTCCCAACAAAGATCTGTTTGACAACTCAGGCGCTCTATCACTGGAGGTTTTCAAAAAAAGAGGTTGGACGGCAATCTCTCAGGAATGTTGTAGCTCTCCTGCATTGAAGCAGAGGGTTGGAATAGAAGACTCTCGAGGTCTCTTCAAACTCAGACATTATTCATTATTATTAGCCGTGTACCCAACACTGTATATCTTAAGAATTGCTGGGTCCTGTGCAAAGATTGTGGTGGGGTCCCACCAGTACAGAGCCAATGGTAGGCCAGTGCACTCAAAGCCTGGCGGCATGGAATCTCTCTTCGTACAGGGACCATGTGCAGCTACACTGGTTTTGCATGTCGACGGACGCATGCCCTGCTGCAAGGGAGAGAAGTGGAAGGATCCCAAACACTGTGCTGAGCATGAAGGCAGAACCTACCCATCCAGGGGAGCAAGCCCTATGTCAACTGGTAGGTTAAAAGGCCTAAAGAAAGTGTGTTATCAGTTACGACACCCTCATGGTCACTAAAGGGACTAATCAGTTTATTTCATATATGCAGCTACTTGGAATTGGGAGTGGATATAATGTGGTCAATATCCCATCTCTTTTCCAATAAGATAAATAAGTATGAACCCTTTTTTTTTTTTTTTTTTTTTTTTTTTTTAAAGAGTGCATTGGAATTTGGGGGGGGCAAAATCCTAGAATAAGATGGAAGCATTTATGTTCTTGTTCTAATTAAGAACAATTTAGAAAGAGAAATGAATAGGTCAGGATTCCTCCCCCCTCAACAGCACAGATTGTAAATGAAAGGTAAGAGACAGGTTTTTTTGTAAAGCGCCAGGTACATCATTGGCGCTATATAAATGCTAATAATAAGTTACACAAGGGTGCAACTATAACAAAGAGGCAGTGCAGCTGCACTGGGCTCATGGCCCCGGCAAGGTTAGGGGGCAGGGGGCACACTCCCTGGTGCAACATCCCCTGATTTGGAAGGAGGACGCCCCCCATTCCATTTTCTGTATCAGGACACATTCCAATCTAATAACACCCCTATTAGGATTATACTTTTTCCCCTCAAATTCTGTCACTGAGGGTGCACGCAAGCTTTTGAGCTATACGGAGCCCTTACTCAGGCTCAAAAGCTTCCACACACTCACTAGGAAAAGTAGCCTAGTCATATTAGCCACTTTGTTTGGGACCAACGCAGCAAACATTCTCTAGACATGATGTAAATGGGCAACTGTCCAAAGCTTGGGATATTACACCTATATTTTGACCCTGCTGAAGGAGAAACATGTAGATGCCAAACAGGATCAACAGTAACTAGATCTGCATTGCCTCTTGTATTAGCAACTCAAATAAGGACCCGAGTTTTAACGCCAATTGTATCGTGTTTCAGCAGTGACCCAGCACAGCAGTTCTATAGTTACAGTAGCTGTGTCACATGCCATGCACTGACAACTTGATTAATATCTCACATGTAATTATTTTTACTTTAATTATCATGGATCCAAGGGACTCTAAATGAGATCGGAATTTAATTATGCTAACTGATGCACACATTTCATGAGAGGCAGTCCCTCCCACAAACTGCTTGCAATCTAGAGGCGGGGGAGTGGGGGGGGGGAAGAAGGTGGAAGTAATGAAGTAGTATTATCCCCATTTTTCAAAATCTGGAAGATATATCTTTCTACAGTAATTCTAGTGATTGCTGGAAAGCCTGTTGTGCAGGTTAGAAGACTGTCAATTGCTACCTGTTGAGCCAACTTTCTCAATTTGGAATTTTCTAAACAAAATACAGTCTTTTTAGGGTTAACAGTACTTTATATATTAGTACGATGAGGGAGGCCAGGAGAAAGTAGGAACTTTATATTAAAAACAAAGCACCAAACACCACACCACCAAGTGACTAGAAAGGGAAATGCTTTGACGCACCCTACAGCAACAAAACTTAGCTCAGAGAAAGCTTTTTATTGGCAGTTGTGTTGCATATTAAGTTCTATAATGTTTGCTGTAACTAGCCTTCTGCATTGCTCTGATCTAACAGCAAACACCTTGTACTCCACAGCATACAAGAGTGCCATAGTGGGTCAGACCAATGGGCCCTCTAGCCCAGCATCCCATCTCCAACAATAGCAACTTTGGTTGCTTCAGAGAAGTGCACAACAGGTTAGAACGGAGAAGTCAATTTCTGCTATTATTCCATGCCCAATCCAAACAGGCAAAGGTCTCATCCGCTAACCAGGATATCTGAATTTTTGAGTACTTACCGCAAGACACTCTTGGCTGATTTTAAATGGGTGCAGCCACATTAACTTGTCACAGTTCCAGATGTCATCACTTCTTAATCATCATCCTGAAGTGCGGCTGTTTAGATGCACTACATCGAAGCAGTGGCCTATTTCTGTAAAGCTGAGGGCAGGAGAGTAGTATTTCATGGTACAATATCAGAGTCTGCTGTCCAACATTACATAAGAGGGGGGGGGAACTTGCTCGGCTCTGTAATTGCAGGGATTAGCACCTGTGAGCGTGCGCTAATCCCCTTTTATCATGCAAGAACACATGTCCTTGTAAAGGCTACATTTGGGGACCCAGTAATGCTCTCGCATGATAGAAGGGGATTAGCGCATTCACACAGGCACTATTTCCTGCAGTTACAGAACTGTGGTCGCAACTCTGCAAGTTCCCGTCCCTCCCATGTAATGTCGGAAAGCAGCCTCACCAGCAAGTATTTGCAGACTTAGACAATAAAAGCCCAATCATTTAGCTTGCAATCTAGATAGCAACAAGTTCAGATCTAGTCCATAACTGTGCTTGAAAACAGATATTGCATTATTGGAATACTGATGAGAAAAATGTATGTAGACTGGTAAAAATGTGTATGAAGCATGCTGCTGCTGCTGCTGCTCCTGCAGCTGCATGTTTGTTTTTAAAACTGTGCCCCCCCCCCCCCAGTGACGTTTTGCAGAAGTGTTGCCATGGCAATACTGAAGTCATGAATCTGGCACTACAACATTAAAGGACCTAGCCAGGAAACAAAAAACAAAACAAAAAAAACACGTCTGTCTGAACGGAAATAGCTTTGATATTGGCAAAAGAGAGGAAGAAGAGTTCTATAGAATATGAAGAAAGTAACTGGATTTACATTTAGGCCTGACATTTGTGCATTTCCCAGGTCTGAAAAGGTCTCCTTCAAGCCTGCAGTTCCTCTCAAATTTCACCTTTAAAAGTGGTCTTCAGGGAGAGAAACAAGTTTTGTCTGGCATTTTCACAGAGCTATATCCGAAAGTGAAGGGAAAACCCCTCAAGCAGAGAGAGACAGCAGTGCAGAACAGGTTACTAGCTAAACAGCGGCATGACTGAAGCATTGCAATGAAACTGGAAAGGATTTTCTAGGCGGAGATATAGTTATAAGAAATTAAACAAGATTAACTAAATGCACATGTGATCCTTATGTTGTAATTTAGCTTCGTTTCTCTTTCCTTTCCAATCCCAAAACACAACTTCCATCTGCTTGGTAAAACTGCAGCACTCTTTTTAAAAAAATGCATAATATTAGTACAGAGGGGCAGAATGGATTTTCAGTGTTTTGTACTGAAAAAAGCCAAACCCACTCACCCACCCCAATTCAGATTGGCTCTTTAGGTTCTATTGAGGGCTTGTGTGTGCTAGTTAATGCATACTTAACCAATATTCAGCCCTCATGCAGACATTTATTATTACAGGCAGCTTCCAAGTTAAGCTTAACCCCCATTAGGAAGTGTTCAGTTTCTTAGAAAAGCCAATTTGTAATAAGAGGGTCTACACAGGAGGTTAATGAGTGCTAACTGCTCCTTATTAATATGGGTTAATTAACCCAGGAGAAAGGCTCCGCCACAAAGCCACTGGAGACTGCTCCATGCCTTTCAAATTTTGCTTGTGTTTCAATATAGAAAAAAATCACTGTCGATTAGTTATGCATGCAGCAGGGTTTTCAGCTTCTACAAGGGCGAACTACCATTATTTTTTTCAGAGGAGTCATCAAGTGTTCTGCAAGACTATGCTATTCCTATTCCTTTACTGTGCCTTCTGTTTTGTAGAAAGAAAAAAAAAACCTCTATGCCACTCAACAAGCTCCCTTCATTCCAATTCTAGCCCATCACTCTCCCAGATTAAATGGAATTTTCTACTGTAGTTCTCCCTGTAGCTGGACACCTTAGAGAAAATGCTTTTTGCAGAGGCCCTTTTCATATGAGATGCTCCCCCATGCCCACACAGATCTGCTGCATGGACATGAGGGGGTGCTTGTATGACCACTGTGGCTGGCAGGTGGGGTTGCATGCGCACCCCCACACTCCATCCATCACCCACACATGGAGCAACCAGCAACAACGGCGGTCGCTCCGTGTGTGGAGAGGAGTGTACCAGCTGCCCTACCACCACCCATGCACTGCAGCATCCACCCATTCCCCCCCCCAATACCACAGCCTGTTTGAGAAGGGCCAGAGACAGAGGGCTTCTGGAACAAAGAACAGTTGAAGATACAGAGCACTCCAAATATGGGAAGTTATACTATATTTGGAACCAGTCATACAAGGCTTTTAGTTCCTCCTTTTAGTTCTTGTCTCCCCTCCCACCCCCACTAGGAGTTTTGCAATTCTCCACATCAAGTGGTTGGTGATGGGACTATTCGGATGTGAAGTACGTGGTTTGCGGACTGCCAGCTTAAGTTAAAAAACAAATGTGACCAACTAAGGGTGAAAACAGACATGACGCTAACCACCCTTTAACCACCTTTGGTGGTTATTTATGCATGTTGCAGGGCTGTATTGGTGCCCTATGCAGCCCTGAAACATGCATAAATGACCACCAANGTTGCAGGGCTGTATTGGTGCCCTATGCAGCCCTGAAACATGCATAAATGACCACCAAAGGTGGTTAGCGTCATGTCTGTTTTCACCCTATGAAAGTGTTTGTTCAGATAATTATGACTGTTTAAACAACTTTTTGCAGACTTTTCTAGCATTGTTTCAATCATACATTAAAAAAGTCTGACCAGCTACCATAGAACTAACAAATGCGTTTTAAACTACATACTTCACTTCTAGCTTGTGTTTGTATATTGTGTCTTCATTTAAGCTTTTTGAAGCCCATATCTTTAATATCTGTGAATGCCTAGCCCACGTTTGAAGCAAAATATTGTCCGACTTGGTCTCTTGACGTAAAATTCTTTTAAAATATTTCCAACCTTCAAGGAAACAGAAAAGCCCCATTCACTGAAAAATACTTTTGTGGTAACGTATCTCCACATGTCACCTGAGAGAATACATTTCACAGCATACCATACTATTTTAGCAAATATGTTGCTATCTAAAGCACAAGAAGTCACTTGACTTTTCCTTGAAAGAACACTTTTGCTTCTTAAAATCCTAGAGACTCGCTATTCTACAAAGTCAGTATTGAGGGCCCTGGGGCACTTGGCCCCCCTTGTTCTAGTCTGTGGCTGTATTATTTCTCTCTTATTTACAATGTGGTGTCAAAGATAGCGTGCGCCAGCATAAGCCCCTTTCACCTCAATGGGACTTGCATAGATGTTAAATTCTAGAATGGGTGCTAAGTGCCCCAAGAATCGCACTGTTGGGATCTGGGGGGTTTGTGCAGGGGTCAAGGAGGTTGTCCGCCTGGCGTATTCCGGGGTTAAGATTCCATGCTCTGGTTCCTTCTGACGTTGGACTCTACGGTCACGTTCTGACAAAAGTTAATTCCATGTAGCCAAGCCTTACTTCTGCTTTACCCCTGAAGTGTTCACATGAACAGGACGTGAAACTAAAGTTGTTCAGGAGTAGGTAAAGAATTACATATTCCATCAGAAGTACATACTCTTTCAATCTGTATGTGAACACTTGTCAGCGGGAGGATGGCAGTCACAGCTGAGTGATCACTGGATTTCCAGGTGGGAGTTGATGCAGTTGGACAGTAGAAATAAACCAAAGTACATCTGAGCGGTAGCAAAGGAAACCGTTATTTTGATTTAGTTAAAGAGAAGTAACTACTACCTTTGATAACCTTGGTGTTCCTCTGAATGCTAACTATTTCAATTTAGTTAAAATTGAAGTAATTAGTTTACCTTGGTTTTTCTCTGTTGGTCAGAACATGGCCTGTGAAGTGTTGTCTCCCTTCATACTACCTTAGTTTCCAGCCCCTCCATGTATCCAAAGCACCATTGTTTCTTACACCAACTTTTCACAGCCATTAACAAGACTGATAACAGCTATCCGCATAAAGACATTCACAACAAAGATAAATACTGATCTTTTTACCCTATACTGCTTCATCATCAGTTAAGGTGTAAGATCATGCAATAAATAGAGCCCTCATAGGAGACGAAACCAGGCAAGACCAGGTTTGATAGTCATACGGGGAGAAGGGAGTGGGAGAAGCAGGGGAAAATAAAAACAAAAAACCTCTTTTCACGTTTTGCAACAAACTAAAGTAGAAATCCAATTTTTTTAAAAAATTTTTTTAGTTCAAGTGTTACCTGGGCTATTAAGACAGCAAAATTAGTTGTTAATAGGTTTATACTTTTGTAGGCTGGGGGGAGGAGAGAGAGAACTAAACACGGCATCCAGTGCTAAATTACAACTGCTTTTTTTAGCAATTCTTTTAAAGAGCAATGAGATACAGACAAGAAATAAAGGCTGCAACTCCCCCAACCACTTATTCTGGTGTAGTCTCATTGAAGCCCCATGGGACTCCCCAGAGTAAGCAACTGGGGGGTGGGGGATTGTGGCTCAAGGCATCAGAATTAATTTTTTTTTAAATTGAGCCAACTTGTGCTCAATAGAGCATACAAGCTTCCCAGTATCAGAGCCTCATTTTTTTCTTCCATGAGGATGGGCTTTGTGATGTCCCAAATCTTGCATTCTCCCAGCAGCAGAAATTGGCCCAGTAAAAAGATCTCTTAACTTTGGGTGCAGTCACATGCGACAGGCTGGGGAGGCTACCATGCCTCAGGTAGCCTTACCCATCCCCCGGGCAAATGAGCCACATGACGCAGTGGCTCATGAGCCCAGGACCTACCAGATGATCTCCTTACCCCAGGGCAGGGCAAGCAGCAGGCTGCTCTGTGACACAGCCTTAGAAAAATTCCAAGGACGCATCACAGAGCACCCTTACCCCAACTGGAGTAAGGCTGCCCAGTGTGCGACAGCTTGTGTGACAGGGTGTTCTTGCCTCCCCATGCACGGTGCTACACTACAGGGCCTTGAGCAATGGTTACTAGTGCCACGTCACAGCTGGGGGCAGGCTCTCCTTCTGGCGGGGGGGAGGAAGGGGCAGCAAAGCCAGATGTCTGCTCATGTGGGCAGTGTCTCAGCCTGCCCCATCAGCTTCAACATGGGCCAGTATGCCCAGCTTCCCTGTATTCCCTGTGCATGCTTTGCAGTGTGCTAGCAGCAACTGCCCACGACTGGGCTGCACGGGGATCGGCCCCTGCCTGCAGCTTGTGTGGGCTGCACCATTTGTCGCACCGATAGTTGGGACCAACCACACACCCACACTCTAAGCCAGGCGTAAAGAAACTGAAGCCTGGGAGCCAATGTGGCCCACAGCTAGCTTTTATTTGACCTCTTTCCAGTTCCTGGCCCTGGCCCCGGGACTTAGTTTCTCCCTCCCAAAGACTGAGCTCAGGGGAAACAACAGATGAGGGCATACAATAAGGACAGACAGTGAACCCATGATCTCAACCCTCCCCTTCTTTGGGAACACCTCCTGTTCCCCAGTTTCTTTGGTGCATATACTAGTTTTCAAAGTAGCTCATGGGATGGAAAAGGTTCACATCTCCCACTCTAGACTAACACACACACACACACACACACACACACACTTATTCCATTTATTTCAGAATTACATAATCCAACTGAATTACCTCCCTAAACTACATTTCTAGGAGGGAGGGAAAGCATAAAGCGGTGTTTTGGTTTTCAATAGGTGGGTATGAGCGTCTGGAAATCAAAGCTATTTTTACCTGTCTGCTGTCAAAGTTTCTCTCCCAAGAAAACACTGTGTAAACAACGGAGACTGCTTAGCCCCAGCAGCACAGAAAGACTCCAGCTGCCAGCTTCCCTTTACACAAGGACCAGGGGTTGTCAGAACTGGGGACAGGAAAGGGGGAGTAGAACAAAAGCATGAGAGAAGTCTCACTTTCTGAGTCACTGATGCCACTACTGTCACTGACGCTGGCACTGCTCCGCCGCTTCATCCGCTCTAGGTGCTCTTGGTACTGGAAGTGGTGCTTGTTAATGGGAGATGAGAAATCCTCTATCACTGCATCGAATTCACCCAGCACCTCAGCCAGCTCCCCAGCATCATCCAGCAAGTCTGCAGGGCAAATGGGAATGATGACAGCATGAGGGAGACTGTCCCTAAATGAAACACACACACACTTCTATCCCCACACACACACGCACACACACACACACACACCCCTTAGTTATGACAAAGGGAGAATGAGAGGCAAACAAGATTCCCCCACAGACAAACGCTGACGCAAAGAAAAATGGATTTGGTGGGGGTGGGAAACTATTGCACAGACAAAACAAAAATCTTAGCTCAGACCAGGGCAAAGAGGCTAGGTAGGACACATGCAGAAAACCCAATCCCATAGCAGAGGAAAGAAACAGAAGCGTGCACACACACATCCAACCTCATCCACACAAGTTGCATGGGGGCATCACAATCTCTCTTCTAAAGTCTCAACCCCTTCACTCTGAGGGACTGTGACACACACACCAACCCCCTTGTCCCACACACAGCAAAAAGTTTCCCAGAAAGACTGGGGTTCCCTACAGACTGCGACACACACAAAACCCAATTCCCACAGAGAGGGAAAGATGAACTGCTCCCTCCACACACACACACACACACGATTTCAAACCCCAACCCTACAGACTGAAATGAGACCAACGCACAAAGCAAAATTCTGTGGGCCAGTCTCCCCCCAGTTTGTGAAGATACGAGGTGGGGATGGGCTCTGATGCGTGCATGTCACAGTCTCACCTCCACAGAACAAAAGCCACCCCCATCCTCATGGAGACGGCTATATACACATAGCAATAGCCAAAACCCATATACTGGGGGCGGGGGAGAAAGAGAGACCAATACATCCCCCCCGAAAATCCACCCATCCTTCCCCCCAAAAAAAACAAGGGCAGAAAGACTGCCACATGCACCCCCAAATTCTACCCTCATCCCTATACTCTAGAATCCAAACCCCACAGACTGGAGGGGAAGCCCCCCAAATTGTGAAACCCACCTCTAGCCTGCAGCCAAAGGAAACAAAAAACTTATATACATGCACCCCGACCAAATCCCCATAGAAAGGGCTACGCATACAGCAAATCCCAAACCCCACAGACAGGAGACGGGGAGATAGAGCACAACCCAGCCTATCCCGCAAGAAGAGGACAGCGAGATTGTCGCATGTCCCCTAAAATCCACCCCCATCTCCACAGGACCTAACCAGCACAACCCACCCCAGTCCCGCTCTGCTACTGCGTCCCGTCTCTCTCCCAAGCCCCCCTCACCTTTGCCTGCGGAGCTCTTGCCTTTGAGAGGCTTCATAGCAACATGCAGTTCCTTCCTTGCCGGCCCCGCGCTCCCCTCCGCCGCCTGCTCCCAGCCTCTTATAGGCAGCCTGACCAGCCCAGAGGAGGCGGGACTCTGGGAGGAGGGAGCAGCCAGGACTAGAGGAGCGGAGACGGGGGATACACCAGCCCAGCGGGGGAACAGCTGCCCCTGCTCCTTTCCCCGCAAATACTACTCCCCCCCCCTCCGTTTTAATAGGCAAACTAGGGAAGCCAAACCCCACTCCCTTCCCCCTCCATCTCCCAAGACTACGCGCACACCAACCANCACCAACCACCCCCCCCCCCCCCCAAGAGATAGGGAGAGACTGTCATATGTACCCTAAAATCTACCCCTATTCCTACACACAGAAAAATCTGGGGTTGGTGTCTTAGCAAGGGCATAGCCCAAATCAAGAAGGGAGGATTGTTCTCCTCTTCCAAACCCCAGGGTGCATGAAGTCGCTGCCCCGGCCCACCCACGGCAACCTTACGATTATACCCATGAACCAGCCAAGGAGAGGCACGTCCCTTTCCCCCAGCTAGAAATCTTTGAATCTTTCGTCATTTGTTCTATTGAACATCTAGATCGCATATAGTGATATGAGTGGGTGAAATGGCATTTGGGGGGTGGGGTGGGGGAATAGGGTTTGTGTGGGGAGGGTGAGGATTGTAGGTGAGGGTGGGTTATTTAATACGTTGTAATTAGTTTTATGGTAAACTGCTCCGAGTCCTTTGGGAGAAGAGCAGCACAGAAATTTAATAAAATAATAATAATAATTAATAATAAACAGTAACTTATTGTTTCTTAAGAAAAATAAGGGACTTTTTACAAAAGTTTTCTGACTGAGAATGCATTTTTAATGCCGTACACGAACTTTTGAAGACAAGCACAATTGCCACCCCGCCCCCCCTTATCATGCAGCCTGCCTCCCACACCCCCTCCCGCCCCCATATTAATATCCTAGCTACAGCCTGCCTGCCATTAACCAAACACTTGCTTGGCAAAGCCCCTGTCACTGCTGCTGGTATTCTGCCACACCCCACCCACAGCTGGATATAGTTTGATAGAGACCAATGGCTGCTACTGCTGCTGCCAACGATCAGCTCTTCAATGGCAAAGCACTCTTTCTGCTGAACAGCTGATGAGTGTCTGCTACCTGCCCCCCCCCTCCCCTCCAAAGAAGCATCAGTCTCAGCTCCAATCTCTCCCCTTCAAGAGGGGGGTTGGGGTTGCTACTGCCACCCATCTGCTGCTCAGCGGTGAGTTCTTTGCCACCAAACAACTGAGCAGTGGGTGTCTCTATACGGTATGTTTTTAACGGGGGGGGGGGGGGAATGAACCCCACGATAGTAACCGTGACATCATCCTAAAGCAGAGCAGCTTGAACAACCAACCATGCTGCTTCGTGTTTATGCTGCCACCCAATGAACTCTGCCCACTAGGGGACAGTCCTCTGGGTGGCAGCAAAAACAGGGCAACTGTCACTGGGTGTCCCTTTTGATTGGCCAGCTTTCTTAAATACTTACCAAAAAGTAAAAACACACCCATACAGAAAGGGAGGCCTTGGCTATTACAGCGTAACGCCTTGTCAATCTCTCTCCCCCTCACAGCATTTCCAGTGTAACCTTTGCTGAGAATGCACATGTCCAGGAGAGCTACAACAGGTACTAAAATTAGTACCCATGGGCAATGCTCACATTTTTGGCACTCCATTGGGTATGTGACAGGCTACCCAAAGACCAATTGGGTGCCCGATGTCCAAAACTGTGAGCATTACTCAGAGAAACTGACATGTCCAGTAGTCCCAGCAGGGGTGTGTCAGCTTCAAAGGCCAGACAGCACTCTCCCCAACACCCCCCCAGCACCTCTCAGCTAGGGTTGCTACCTATGTATATTTTCCCAGACCACTGATGAAAAATACATGTTGCAGGGCCTGCATTAGTGCCACAGGTGCCAATGCAGGCCCTGCAACATGTATTTTTCATCAGTGGCCTGGAAAAATATAAATAGGTGGTAACCCTACTCTCAACTCATTTCTCATAAGTGTCCTCTAAACATTTGCATACAGGGCAACCCTACCTCTTCCTCTTCTTGCAAATTAAACACTGGTAGCTTCCTCAGTTAATGGAGTCCTGCTTGTACAAACCCCATACCAGTGCTGGCTCTCTCCCTCATAATACACTACTTTTGAGAAGTTCTGAGAAACACCCATCAAACCCGCTGATGTCATTCGGGGATACAGGTGTTCAGCACCTGAGGTAAATTTGGCTCCAAGCCCCATGTGTTCATTGTTGCAAAGTTGTCTCAAAATAGTGTTGTTGAAAGCATTGGATTAACCCTCTTCGACTCTCAGTAAATGCAGTCTTTCCACCAAAAGCCCCATGAAATGTAGAGTTGGACATACCCTTGCTAGCTGCAGTATTGCCAGCCCAAAATATTCAAATAGCTTAAGTCAGGCCACTAAAAACCTTAAGGTTGGCTTAAATTCCAGGAGATTTTGAAAGTAGGGTTTGCCATGTTGGTCCCAAATATAGGCAATAGTGACAAAGTAGTAACGTGATATCTACTTTGTCTCTATTGCCAGGAGATTTTGAAACATATAATGTATTTGGGAGTAGGGTTGCCGTATACGCAAATATTTAGAGAGCACTTATGAGATATATACAGTGTCCTCTAAATATCTGAATATATGGCAACCCTACTCCAAAATAAAAATTCCTATTTGGGAGGGATTCTTTAATATTTGTTTTCCAGGCCCTAAAGGCTGTAGAGTACCCATTGCAGTCATGAGGGCTAAAAATTACTTTTTTACTTTTAAAAAGAGGAAGCTTGTCATGTTTTTTATCACGAGTCTCACAATTTTAGGCTTCTAGAAGCCCCTAAAATTAACTCAAGATTAACTCAAGATAACGGATGAATCTGTCAGCTCACTGTGGATCAGTGCAACCTCTTAAGAAATAAGCATCTAGGCTATGAAAGGATAGTTGAGTTTGCTAGCCTGGAACTGCTCTGTCCCAGATTTTTGCTCTGCCACAGGTTTTCTTGGTTAGATTGCTATATAGTTCTTAGGCCATGATCAGACACAACACATCTTAACTGGGGGATAAACAACTCACAAGTAAGTCTCCTACTTTTGGCGTTGTTGTATGTGGTAATATAACCCTGGGAGAAAGTTACCACACCCACTACTGTTTCATAGAGTGGGTAGGAGTAGCCACACAAAATGACTTTAGTCTCAGGCTTATCCAGGCAAGGCATTGTTTATCCCCCAGATAAGCTTTTTGTGTGAATGTGCCCTTAATTGTTTTGTGCCACAGTTTCTCATCAGTGAAACAGAGATACCAGTATTTTCCTACCTGATAAGGGGGTTGGAAACATCAATATTTTAAAGATTGTTAGGGGTTCATATGTGATGCAAATAGGAACCATTCTAGTACCACAGAGAGAACTGCTTGAGAGTCTGAAGCAGTTAGGGATGGGCGAACAGAACGCGGTTCGAATGTTCGGTTCGAAACCCAAGTTCAGGTTCGAGTGCTATCGATACCGAAACTGAAACGAAAACAAATTTTTTGGTCCTGAAAAGACATTTTTCCCACCCCCGAACTCGACCGAACTGTTCAGTCGTTTGGAAGTTCAGTTCAGACGTTCGGTTAGGACGTTCAAACAGACCGAGTTCAGTCCGAGCTCCGAACATCCGAACCATGTTTGCCCATCCCTAGAAGCAGCATTCACATGAGCTTTTTGCCTGCGTCTTCAATTTCATGCATGCGATTTGGGTGGCCAGATATGCAAATCTTAGAGGACACATAAGAAATACAGGTTGCAGGGCTGCACTGGCTCCAGTGCAGCCCTGCAACCTGTATTTCTCCTCTAAAATTAGCATACCTGGCCACCCTACATGTGATTGCAGTTGTGCATGTTAAGTCTTCCCACATTCTTTGCTCCATTTAAAAAGTTACCACTGGTATTGTCATGGCTGCTGTTAACTATCCCAAAGTTTGGAAACCTTGATGCTACTTCTGAGGACCATACAACCAACAAAAAAGCAATATGACTAGGGCACACAGCCTGTCACCTAAATACAGAATTCTATGCTGCAGGGGGACTGACAGCCGAATTAATCCCTTCCCACATTATGAAAAAAAAAAAAATGCATGTGAGGAAATAAGCACAATTGTTAAACCTTGGCTTCTGAGTTAAATATGTTTAATTAAATGCATATTACACCTGTATCCACCAAACCTTTTCATACAATAATAATTAAAAAACAAGCAAGTGGGTGAGGGAAATTTAGGTGAATTAGCCTCTTGAGTGAAGTCTCTGCCTGTTGTGCAGTCTGAATTAGGGTCATTTGCATTTGAATCATCCTTCTGATGATATCCCATCCAGCACCTGTAATGCCTGCCTTCTCTCTTTTTTCTTGGCCACAAACAAAGTGAAACTGCAAAATTGATGAGACCTGAACCAAAGTCCTGTCATTAACAATATGTCGCAGCTCATCAAGGGACCACTCCTGCTCCCACTTAAGTCAATGGCAAAACTTAGGAACTACAGTGGGAACAGGTGTAAGCTAGAATATTAATCATTATTACCAAGCTGAGGCCCCAGTGAAAGTGGAACTTATTGTAGGTCTCTCCCCCTAATGCTTACCACTGTTCCAGCTGCCTACCATGGGGGCTGGCGTTACATTTATTAAAGCCAACTTCAGAGCTAGCCAAAAACATAAGCTAGCTAGCTAGAGGAAACATAACTTTGTAGGGATTTTCTGCCTGGAACAAATCCGGGGAGCTCATCAGGAGACCTGCAGAGAAGCTGAAAACATGACACACAATAGGTGAAAACAGACATGCACCCTAACTCCACTTTAACACCGCTTTAACATTTCTTATGCATGTTTCAGGGCTGCATAGGGCACCAATACAGCCCTGCAACATGCATAAGAAATCTTAAAATGGTGTTAAACCGGAGTGACGTGCATGTCTGTTTTCACCCAATGCATGTCTGTTCACTTTTACCCAAGTCAAACTTTGTTAGCACACCCCAAATGAGACAAGGACACTTGCTATGGGTTAAAAAATGGCTGCACTCTTTATTAATCAAAACTGGGTGGGGAAAGTTGCCAAGAAAGCAATTTGGGTCCAGACAACTTTTTAACATTAACAATAACTAACTCAGGTGGGAAACTGGTCCTGATGCACCCTCAAGTACCAGTTCCCAAATACTTATCAGACTACACCTCCCTCTCCATCCCATGAAAAAAATCATGAGCGAGACAGGACAAGCATGTCCCACCCACGGACCAGAGCAAGGAATAGGTTCGGTGGAGCCGGAGACTACATAGGCCCCTACAGTGTCCCCAGATACCTGTCCCAGGGAGGGCTTCTGTGTAGAGCGGAATGGACAGCAGTGCAAGACGGAGCGGGGCTCCCTAAGCGGAGACAGCTGCCTAGTGCTCTCACAGAAGTGATGTGGGAGACTGGGGATTTTGGAGTGGAGCGGAGCGGAGGCATAGGACAGGTTCCCCCTGCAACCCACAAGTAACTGATTTTTTTCGCAGCTGATTCCCTGGTGTCGGGGAATCCCCGGCCTCGTCACTTCCGCCAGAGCGACTATTAGACTTGATTGAGGCCTTCGGCAGTGCCCCTAAGAGCTGCACGCGCAAGGGCACACCCTTCTGTGCGCGGCCTAAGGCGACTGTGGGGCGACTGGGTGGGAAGCTCTGTCATAGTGTTAGATCCTGCATATGAGTTCTGATTTATACATTTCTGTTTGGTGGGGAACACTGTGGACTATTGCCTGATTGGCTCTACGGAGCGCTATATTGCCATCTCCTGTTGCACACAGCTTATTCACACTATTGTATAATGATTGGTTAGAGCAAACGTGCTCAGTCCCAGGCTTTTGCGTCATCCCCTCCCCTGAAACAAAGGAAAATGAATAGCTTTATTCCCAACTTCAAATAGGTTTGATGTTTTGAAGGAGGGGATGGCAGTTGGTGATCCGTTGTGCTCACCTACGCTCTGGGGGGGCGGAACAGGAAAGCCTGTGGCTCAAATGCAGGAGAAGAGAGGACCGGGGAAACAAGGGAATCTAGAACGGCGATTGATCGGGACTGTCTTTTGAGTGGTAGGTTGGGAGAGGCTCACTACACTTTTCCTATGCCAGTTCCTCTGACTGGGCTTCAGCTTAATCATAATAGTACCACAGCTGAATTTTTAGCTGAGCACGTTTTACTTACAGCACAGACAGTTCAATGCCTGTTTGCTCAGCTGAATACTCTAACTCTGAAGGTTGATGACCTGACTGAAACATTAGAAAAGGGAAAAGCTACAAAGGCACCAACAGTTTTACCTGCCATTCCATCTAATGATCCTAGAGAGGTGGGTGCCCAGGATGTAGTTAGGGATGAGCTTGCCATTGACCACTGGTCGGATCAGGGCAAGACATTACCATCTGTCTACTTGAGGGCAACTAATAAGTTGGTGCTGAACATTAAGCCCACTGCCCGAGGAAATCTCCCATTTGGGGGCTCTGCGCTGGAAGTGGCGGAGCATTTAAGAGTCCTAACTCATCTGGGTATCACTAGTAAGGACATCTTGCGAGTAGACATGATGGGTATGGACAGAACACAGAGATCTGTCCTGTTACATTTTGCACCTAGGGAGATGGTTTCTGCTTTATGGAAGAAAAGAGAGGTTTTGGCCCGTCAAGGTGTTTATGTTTCCAATGTGTATCTTAGGACTGCTCCAGGGAGGGAGACTACTGCAGTGAGAGATAAGCCTTGTCTAAAATCCCCTGAGCGGGGGGTTTTGGAGCCAAACAGATATGGTCCACCATCTGTTTTGACTCCTCCCCTCCCCCCCCCCCGGTTAGAGCTGGGCTCACAGACGGCTCAGGTGATGGAAATGGAGGTGCAGATTGGCACCTAGAACCAGTCTGGGTGCTTGCAGGTAGAAGGGAAACAAGTAAGAGCTCAGGGTGATTAGAAAGTAACAATAAATTCAAGCTGTCTCCTCAATAAACTTTCGTCCCTGTATCATATTTATAAATCTTTTGCAAAAGATGGTAAGCACGACAAACCTACTAATAATTTGTGCCGGGGGGAAGATGGTTTGGCTTACCGGGAGGCTCTTCCATAAGCTTGCTCTAATCACTCTGTAGTTGGCTCTGTGTTAATTGGTTTATCAAGTTCTCGCCTGGAGTTGTTGGCATCTTCTACTCCCACAAGAGTGAAGGTTGTTTCAGATACTGTTATTCCAAATGAGGGGTCCAACCTTGATAGTATGCCAGTCCTGCCCATGAGGATGGGCAGGTGCTTCTTGACCTAGGCCCGCCCACTAATCAATTTTCCCAAGCATCTAATGCACCCGAGCCAATTTTATTGGCTGAAGTGGATTGACTCGAGTCTACCTATGGGGGAGGGATTTTGAACATAATGACTTGGAATATTGCTGGATGGACTGCAAAACTAAAGGGCCCCGAATTGAGACAATATTTATATCAGTTCGATGTAGTCTGTTTACAGGAGACTTGGTGTGAGCAAGACGTGATAGCTATATTGAGGGTTTTTCTATTTGGGCTTCGCCTGCTTGTCGGACAGTAGCAAGAGGTCACCCTGGGGTGGGTGGGTAGCTAATGATTTTGCTGTCACAGGAGGCTGATATCCATGGGGAAGCCCTGGAGGGACTGGGTCCTAACTTAATGGCCTTACGATTAACTTCACTAGCTTGGCATTTTGCATTGTTTGTGATTAACGCCTATAACCCTCCTGCCAACCAAGTCCCGTCAATTTTGAGAGGAACTATTCTTGAACATCAGGCAAATTTCCCGTGCGATGGTCTATTGATAATGGGGAACTTGAATGCCCAAATTGGGGCAAATGCTTTTGCGATTTTAGAAAGTATGGGCCTAGATGTTACAGAAGATCCCTGGACTAATTTTAACAGGAATAGAATTTCACAGGACTCAAAAATCAATAGGGCTGGGCATGAATTATATAATTTGACTTTCGACCTAGCACTGCCGATAGTGAATGGCAATACCTCGGGGGATGAGAGAGGGATTCTGACTCATGTGGGCTGGAAGGAGGGTAGTGTACTCGATTATGTTATTGTATCTCCATCACTGTTAGAGTATTTGAAATCGTTCAAGGTTGGAGACACGGCTTTAAGTGATCACTTTCCTCTGCAGACCTGTTTGGATCTTGTTCCCTCTGAATGGTGTCTGCAAGTAAGTCTCATCTTTCTGAACAGAGGGAGCTGACAGTGTGGCGCGTAACGTCCGCTGGTCAAACCCGATAGAGGTTGCTGTTCGTGACACCCTTTCCCGAGATGTTGCGAAGAGTTTGGGTGCCCAGCTGGTGGCAGCTGCAGACCTGGATGGGGCTTTGGCCCTGTGGTCCCAGTTTCTCGATTTACTGAGCCCTAGTTTTGTGCGACAGCCAGTTATAAGGCCCCAGAGCTTTAAGAATAGGAGTCCATGGTGGGACAGAGACTGCAGAGTTGTTAGAGCGTTATTAAGGTCTGTAACTCGCAAAATCCAATGAGCTGATGGAGCGCCCTTTTTGGATAGTTTCTGGAGGTGTAGGAAAGGTTATAAACAGCTGATACTAAGGAAAAGGGAGGAATATGTTAAACAACAATGTACAGCCTTACAGGGGGCAGTAGACAGTAAGGACTTTTGAGCCTTTGGGAAATTGGTCAACAATTCTGCAAGGTAGCGCCAACTGGATAGAATAGTTAGAATTCCCGCTTCTGTCTGGGCCGATTATTTTTCTAAACTATTCGTGGACTTTGTCCTGGAGTTTGGGCGTGATCTCCCCCAGAATAGCAATTTGCCGTATTGGGATCCGGTTGACCCCGAAGAGGTGGCGCTTGCCATAAAGAAGTTGAAAAGGGATAAAGCGGCTGGCCCCGATTGTATACCCAGGGAATTATTTAAAATACTCCCGAATTGGGGGATATGTGCGATCGCTCACCTCTTTTCATTAATGAGACTGCAGTAATACCGGATATTTGGAGATCTAGTATAGTGGCCCCAATTTTTAAAAAGGGGCCCAGAGCAGAACCAAAAAATTATAGGCCAATTAGCTTGCTGTGCATTATTTCTAAAATTTATGCCAGCTTGCTTTTAACCCGGCTACAGTCCTGGTGTGAAGAAAATGGTATCTTGGCTGAGGAACAAGCAGGCTTTAGGCCAAAACGCTCAACCGTTGACCATGTTTTTGTCCTCCATCATTTGTTTAATATGTACCAGCAGTGCGGGCGAAAGTTATATTTGGCATTCATAAACCTATCATCAGCTTTTGATATGATCTCTAGAGCAAGTCTATGGACCGAGTTAGCCAATTTACATCTGGATAAGTGCCTACTAATGCTGATTAGATCATTATATTCGGGAACTTCCTTGAGGGTCCGTATTCCCCCTTATGGTATTTTGTCGGAGCCAGTGCAGACCTTTCGTGGGGTCCGCAAGGGTTGCATTCTGGCTCCGACTTTATTTAATATTTATGTCAACTCGTTGATATTAAATCACAAGGACCCAGGCAACTACCACCTGCCCAGCACTGAAAATAGGAAAATCTTTCTGCTCATGTATGCAGATGATACAGTGCTGGTTTCTCTCAGTAGACGTGGGTTAGAAAGATTTCTGGCAGAGTTTGGTACTAGATGCCGAGGGAAAAATCTAGCTGTAAATTATGACAAGACCAAAATAACGATTGTGGCAAAATGTTACAGGAAGTATAGTTGGCAACTTCTGGGTCATAGTCTAGAGCAAGTCAGAACGTATAGATATTTGGGTATCACTTTGGCAGACAATGGGACCTGGCATGCTCACACCTTGGCTACCAAGGCAAAGGCACAAATAGAATTGTTAGCCACACAGCGTTTTTTCTACCAGCATGGACAACGCTGTGTTAGGGCAGCCTTAAAAGTATTGGAAGCTAAGGTGTTGGCAAGCATGTTGTATGGTGAGCAAATCTGGGGGTATGATCATAAAGCCGTAGATAGATTGTGCCCTGTAATCAATCATTTTGGGTGACGAATTCTTAGGCTCCCTCCGTCGGCTAATGCAGCAATGACAGAGATGGAACTGGGCACCTTTTCTTTGAGGGCTACTGCCAAAAGGCGGTTATTGAATTATTGGGCTAAGATTAGGGATGTTCCCTGTCCTTCATTAGTGGCATCAGTAATGAAGGAGAAGCAAATAGACTTGGTTGGCAGCAAGGATGTGTGGTGGGCTGAAGTTAATTCACATTTAGCCTTATTGGGCTTTACAGAGTTATGTTTGCGGGATCTTACGAGTACACAGATAATTAAGATGTTGAAACAACGTATATGCAACATAGACAACAACAACAAAGAGTCCTAGCCAGTGGGAACAAAAGTGCCCCTTTTTACAAGTATTTATTATCTCCGAGAGGAGGGGCTCCATATATTTTCTCTTCTATTGATCCCGAATTGAGACAGGCCCTTAGTAGGTTATTATTCCAACTTATGTGCATGGCTGTTTTACTGGGGAGATTCCAGGGGACGCCATATGAAGAACGGATTTGTCCTTGTGGTCTTGGGACTGAGGATCTGGCACACTATTTGCTTATATGTCCCCTTTATGACTACCACCGCCGACAACTTCAAGTTGCGATTGCATGGGATACTTCCCGACCCATATTACAGCAGCTGATATACCTCTTGGGAGGGAATGATTCTCAAAGAATTAAAGCAGTAGCGATTTTCGCTACTAGAATTAAAAAGATTTGCAGAAGGTATGCCCTATGCATAAGGTATGCCCTATTTGCATAAGGTATGCCCTATTTGCATAAGGTATGCCCTATGCATGTCCCAGGGCAAGGTTCAGTATTAGGCCAGATTTTCCAGTTTTGTGATGGAATAAGGGAGAATGTTTTATTTGCCTGTGTCTCCTATGGTCTCCCACATGTATTACTTATTAATCTGTTTTATTTACATTTGTTTGGTATTAAGCAGACCACGTTTGTTATATATTTTTGGATTCTGAAGTTGATATCCTTTTATTGTGTATTGTATTTTTATAGTTTCTTAACTTATTTGTGATGGCCATGTGGCTAACAATAAAAACTTTACCTACCTACCTGCCCCAGGGATGTGACCCCAGCACTTAGCAGTCTCAGTGCTTACCCAGCATTTGGCGGCTGTGGGGGACCGAATGAGGGTGAGCCGACGGAAGTTGAATCCCGACAAGACAGAGGTGATGGTAGTAGGTAAGGCAATGGATGTGGCAGCTCCCGTCATGAATGGGATTCGCCTTCCACTGGCTTTCCAGCTTCGCAGTCTTGGCGTGCTCCCCAATCCGCAGCTCCAGCTGGATCTCCAGGTGAGGGCTGTGGCGAGGAGTGTGTTCTGCCAATTACATCTGGTGTGACCGCTTCGGCCGTCTGTTTCAGATAGTGGCCTGGCTACTATTATCCATACTTTCATTACCTCGAGATTGGACTATTGCAACGTGCTCTACGTGGAGCTACCCATGGTGACGGTTCGGAGACTGCACCTAGTGCAGAATGCAGTGGCCCATCTCCTTGTGGGGTCGGGCTGCCATGAGCATATTACACCAGTGCTCCAGTCTCTGCATTGACTGCCAATAGTCTTCAGGGCCCAATTCAAGGTGCTGGTTTTGGACCTATAAAGCCCTATATGGCCTTGGCCCTACTTGTCTGTGGAATCGCCACACTCCCTGTCTCCTGAAGCAACCTCTGCGGTCTGCCGGGATCGCCCTTCTCGATATCTCCCAGGTAGCCTGGGGGCCACTATGGAAAGGGTGTTCTCGGTGGCCACACCTAGGCTGTGGAACTCTCTCCAGTCCGAGGCCCCATTGGCCCCAGATCTCCCTTTCTTTCGCTGTATGTGTAAGACCTAGCTGTTCCGCCTGACTTTTGGCAAGGGAGATGGGGTGTAGGGTGTGGGTTAGGGCTAGGGGGGTTGGTTTCATTTTCCTTCGGTTATATTGTGTTATGGATTTTATGTGTGTTTGTGTGATTTTTATGATGTGAGTCGCTCCGGGCTGCCTGGAGCAGGAGGGGCGGGATAGAAAACAATTTTAATTAATTAATTAATTAAATAAATAAAGCTACACCCTGATTCTGCACTGAGTCCCACATCCCCATATCTTAAGGAGATGTCTCCCTTGTTCATCTATCTAAATCTTAAAACTACTAGACCCCCAGAAGAGCGTGACAAGACCCACCTGGCCATGAAGGCCCTACTTAGCCAACTGAATCGAATTAATCACACCATGGGAAAGGCAAAAACCAGAATGCCCAATTGCCAAGGTGGATTTTCTGTAAAAATTCCTTTCGAGCCCCAATAAAAGGTAACCTGCATTTTCTCACAGTATGTATGGGTGGGTGAGGCTGCTGTCCTGCTACAACGCCTGATTGGCTGTTTCTTAGTTAGGGCCAGTGTTCGAGCTCTCCCAAGTCTCACATTGTGGGACTATTTTTGCACCCTCTTGGCCGTTGTGTAGCAACCCTGGCTGGGCCTCAGGCATTTTTTGCCCTTCAGTCCATTACATAAACAACCCCACTCCCGTTCTGCACAGACACCATTGCAGAGACCGATACCCCTTGCTCTTTCCCCAATTAGGGGTGGGGGATACAACAAAGTGCCTTTCACCGTCACCCCGCTTGTGCAAGCAGGGCTAGCGAAGGGGTAATTGCGGAGTCAGTTTTCACCAGTGGAGAGCTTGGCCTTGCAGCACGAGAACGTGGCCTTGTCAATTCACCAGACCAGCTTTGGGGCTTGCAAAATTTATACTGCTGACCAAACCCTCTCTTCCTCTTCCCAGAATCTATAGGGTGGCGTCATGAAACAGACCAACATAAACATTCGTTCATGTGCTCCACCACAAGATGATGTTGCAGTGAGTACCACAGGGCTGATTTCCTATGTGGTTAATGCAACATGTAGCAACACCTATATTCTGTGCCTCAGAGACTACACTATCGTTCAAGAAATTTTCCATTTGCTTTTTTAGGAAGAACTGTAGAAAGAGAACAGAGGCAGAGAAATCACAGTCTGCAGTCAAACACAGTCTGCTGTTGTGGCCTCTCTCCAATTCCCGGATCTGCCCCACAGATCCATTCCAAATCCTACCCTTGAGGATGGGAGAAGATGGGCAGAGGGAATACAGCAGAGATGAAGGTGTCAGATGATCCATGTTCTGGACCCCTCTCTTCCTCTTCTCAGAACACCCACATGATCATGCATTATCTCAGCATGCTTCTCCTCCCCGCCCCCACCTTGCATCTTTTTACCACACCCATCTCTTTTTGCAGTCCACACCCTACAGCCTCCCTGCAAATTTCTCCTTGTTGCTGTCTCTGATAACGCTTCTGTTTTGGCACCGAGAACTCAGACTCTCTGGATTAAGAATGAATGTGAAATATGAGAATTTCAAGGGAAGAAAGAAAGAAAGGATTCCCCATTCTTGGTTTAGAACCTACATTGTAAGCTGCAGAGAGCAAGGACTATGCTTTTTAATCTTCTATGAAGAACTGATTCAGTGCATAATTTGTTTGTTTTTAAAAAAAAGAATTGCTGTCTCTTCTAGAAGCTACACCTCTCACCCCAGAGTTTGTCAGAGCAGGGACCTGAACCCTATTCTCCAGCTAGCAACCCAGACACTGCACAAATCTGCCTCTCTACAGCTGAATATAAAACAGGACTGCTTGTGATTTAATCTATATGATCACTGACCACTATTTCAGGGGACAAGACAGAAAAGTCATTAAGAGGAAGGGCAGGATATACATTTTAATTAACTAATTAATGAAAGCCAAATAAACCCTCCAGGGTTACACTGGCTTTCATTTCCAATCTTGAAATAGCCAATATTAGCCTTTTTTGGTTTTTCATTTTGTGGCACACACTCCTATTGGAAACATTTCCCCGGGGCTCGCCTTCTCTTAAATTGAATTGGCCGGGCTGAGCCCTAGCAAGCTCCTCTCCTCCCCCCATTTAAGCCCTGCTTGCATAAGCAATGCATGCCAGTGATAAGGTATAGGGGCTGAATGTATAGGGAACAATGACTGGAAGAATGTTGCTCTGGAATCTGGATGATCCCAATCTGGAAGGGAATGCTTCTCTTTACGCAATGATATGGGGTTTAAATAAAAGGAGAAAAGATTTAGACCAAACGTTAGGAAGAATTTTCTATCAGGGCAGTTAAGTAGGGCAATAAATTGCCAAGGGAGGGAGGCTGTGGAGGCCCCATCACAGGGCACCTCTGAATATAGGCTAGAGAGATACTTCTCTGGGATGTAGATACAGTGAGTCCTGGTTAACAGCAGGAGGCTGGATTGATAATCCTTGCGGTTCCTTCCAGTCTTCCCATTCTATGTCAGATTCTAATCTAGTAAATACCTGCAAAAGGAGACCAGGGAACCACTTGAATTGCACAATCAGAGCTGGAAGAAGTCCAGGGACTGGATGTTCCTTTGGCTACCTCAGCCATGGACGGCACGACATGCATGTCAGAAGAATTCCTAAAGTGCTCACACTCCAGGGACTCAAAGATGAAAAAGCATGGGTAAGTCACAGACATTCTAGTTCCTCTGGGAGAACAAACACAGTCTCCCTCCCCTGCCCCCCGCTCCCAAATGGGAGAGAGGGACGAATTATAAGGCTGCCGCTACACCTGAAAATCTGTATAACCTGTCATATTTAGGATGCAAACTCGTGGGGCAGGAACTGTCTTCTGTTGTGTGTTAGGTTTAACAACAAGAGGGGATTAAGGAACCTACCGCAAATAGCCCATATCGCAAAACAAGACAAAAGAATACATGGAATACCATAAAATTACAAAAAGTGTAATGTATACCAAAAAAATCAGTTATCATATGGTAGAAATCAACTTAGAAATCAACTTAGAAATTCTCAAACCATAAATTCAAAGTTAGCATGTATGGAAGAAATCAAAGATAATCAATACAGTCCAAGAAATTACATTGAAAATATATCCAATCAATTCAAGCTAGAAAATATTTTCAACAATGTCCAACATGTTTGGATCAGTGATCTTCTTCCAGGACAAATAAAGAAAAACAAATTTGGAATCAGATCCGTGATCCTCTTCAAGAATGTTATTCAGGGACATATAAAGGAAGACAAACCTGAAATGAGATTTAAAAAACCCATTTGTTTTCAAAACATATATCTATACATTTCTATTGAAATTAAATGTGAAAACATGTAAAAACTAATTGAATTGATTGGAAATATTTTCCATGTTATTTCTTGGACTGTATTGATTATCTTTGATTACTTCAATACATACATACTAACTTTGGATTTATGGTTTGAGAATTTATGCCAATGTACACATATAATATTTAATCTGTTTGGTGTACATTACAATTTTTGTAATCTTATGGTATCCCGTATATGCTTTTGTCTTGTTCTGTGTGTTTGGTTTATTCAGTGCATAGCATGATTGGGCCCTGAACCATGTCGGAGGCTTTTAATTAATTAATTAATTAATTAATTAATTAATTAATTAATTCACATTTGTGTGCTGCCCTTTCTGTAGAGGCTCAGGGCAGCTTTAGTAACAGTTATAAAATACATGCCACAAAAACTCCCATCCTCCCCTCAAAATTCCCACCCTTCCCCTCAACCCTACACAAAAACCCAACCAACCCCTATCCCCACCTACCAAAATCTTTTTCAAATAAAAAAGTTTTACACCACCTCTGGAAGATGCTCAGGTTCGGCTCAAGCGAACCTCCTGGAGAAGGGAGTTCCACAAAACCAGGACAGCAACTGAGAACACCCTCCTGCACACCCCCATCCTACAGACAAGGATAACATATGGAACCTTCTGGAGGGTGCTCTGGCTGACCATAGGGACCACAATGGGACAGAGTAAGACAGGTGGTCTTTCAGGTATATAGGACCCAGACTCAGAGGTGGTTGGTGGGTTCCAAGGCTGCTGGGGCTCAGGGCAGGGACAGAAGTGGGAGGGGCCAGGCCAACGGTAGGCAGAGCCAATGGTAGGCGGAGTGTAACCAATGGTAGGTGGGGCCTAGCCAACCCAAATTATGAAATTAATATGGAAAATTATAGCGTCGGTTTCCCATGTGTAAAAAAAATTCTAAAAATGGGAATGGGTGTTATTAATTATTATTATTTTATTTTATTTTATTATTATAAGCATTTATATAGCGCCAGCGATGTACCTGGCACTTTACAAAGAATAAAATAGACATGGTCCCTGCCTGAGGGCTTACAATCTAAAGACAGGGGATGGGGAGACAGGGAAGGGGGAACAGAGGGAGAGACAAGGGATGTGACATTCATGAGGATGCGGGAACTCAGGTACACATTCTTGGCTTGGTTGCAGTAACTTGGGAGTTTACAGATAACAGGTGAGGGATAATCCTGGGTGGGGATGGTTAGCAGGAGTTAGGAAGGGCAGCGCGGAAGAGGTGGGTTTTGAGGAGGAACTTGAAAACAACTGTAAAGTGCCAGCCAGGTACAATGCTGGCCCTATATAAATGCTTAATAATAATATGCAATCAATAGCCATGGTCAGTGTGGGCCCACAAAATGGCCTCAAGTCTGCACATGCTTGGGTCCCTTGCAAACTGCAAAGGGATCATTTTAAAATGCAGGGAAAATGCAAGCAAAGAAACCATTCCACAAGCCCCCAGGTCCCACCCACCCAAAAAAACAGAAAGCAGCAGACAATTAGAATCCCAATGCATACCCAGGGAAAGAGGGATGGGGGAACAAAAGAAAGCACAAGTGAACAAGGTCAGGGGAATTTGTTTTTTCAAATCCTGATTCCTACCAGGTTTCTGAAGAATAGAAGCAGCAGCTCCTGAGGAGTCCTGAATCACCTTCATGTTCCCTCCAAGTCCAATAAACCAAGTCCTCCAAACGCCACGTTGCAGCCTCCCTGCCCTGGGCTCCTTCCAACAGTGTGTGTGTGTATAATGAATAAACGCCTGCCTGCCCTGTCCACTGGCTGAAGTACCTTCCATCCCACAGCTGGCTCTGAGGGGCGCACAATAAAAAGAGCACTCTTCCCCCCAGGGCCAGGCTTCACCCACACTCCCAGCCCCCCTCTGTTCCTCCTCCCCCACTCCCCATTACAAAGGCCAGGCCCAGGGCAGAATTCATTACCACCCAAATAGATATTATTTTTTTTGGCTGAGTTCCACTAATGGAACTCAGCCTGTGCACCACAAGTCCCTCATCCTATCCTGTCCCTTTTGAGAGTCCTGCTTCAGGGACAGTGCCCTGAGCATGCGCTCTTTCTGGCCTACCTGCTCCAGCTCCACCCCATGATGTCACAGAGGGTCCCTCCCCTCCCACCCGGTCTGTCCCACCCACCAATGCAGCGCACCACAGAAGGGGAGGAGCAAGGAGCTGCTTCTGAAGACAGCTGAGCTCAATGTGCACCGCGGTGCTGGTGCCTCTCAGTCAGGTCCGGGAATTGGGCGCATGTGCAGGAGGAGGCTGGCTGAGGCTGCCCTGTACGTGGCCTCACAGTCCAGCCATGTTTTTGCTCTTTGCGCCTGCACGTGGTGAAAAACATGGCAGTGCTGTGAGGATAGGCACAGGACACTAACCTGTGCCTCCTGCACATGCGCCTCAAGTGGATCAGTGATGTGATTGCCATGGCAGCAGCATGGCGGCTGAAATGGGAGGTCAGGGAACCAGAGAAGAACTGTGGGGTGCAGGGGGGGATGTATGCCCCCCTGCCCATTAATAGCAGCCACCACTGCCCAGACCACTTAGGGCTTTAAAAGTCAAAACCAGCACCTTGAATTGTGCCCGGAAAGCTAGAGGCAACCAGTGCAGACTTCGGAGTGCCAGTGTAATGTGCTCCTGGTGACTCATCCTTGAAAGGAACCGAGCCTCTGCATTCTACACTAGCTGTAGCTTCCGAACAGTCAACAAGGGCAGCCCCACATAGAGTGCACTGCAGTACCGGCCTCGAGGTGATGAAAGCATGAATGACAGTGGCCAGATTCGAGTTAGAAAGAAAAGGCTGCAGCCACCTCACCAGATGGAGTTGGTGAAAAGTGCTCCTGGCCACTGTTGCCACCTGAGACTCCAAGCACAGCAAGGGATCCAAAAGCACTCCAAGGCTGCAAACATGAGTAACCAACCAGAGGGGCCAGATTCCATCAATAACAGGTGTCCCAGTCCCCTCCAAGTCACAAGGCTGGCCAACCATCATCACTTCAGTCCTGTCAGGATTCATCTTCAGTCAGCTCACCCTCATCTGTTCCCTGACAGGAGCCAGACATTGGGTAAACACCAAGACTGCAGGACTTGGGTTGGATGAAAAAGAGAGGTAGAGCTGAGTGCCATCAGCATATTGATGTTTTTATCCAAATGACCTCACCCAGTGGTCTCAGATACAAATTGAACAAGAGGGGAGACAGAATAGAACTCTGTGGGAGACCACAGGGGAGGTTCCAAGGGGGCAACAAGCAATTGTCCATCACCACTCTCTTGGACCGCCCCAGTAGAAAAGAACGGAACCACTCAATAATAGTCCCACACACTCCTGCCAGTTACCACATCATGTCAGCAACACCCCATTATTAACTATATCAAAAGCTGCTGAAAGATCTAACAAGTTTAACAAGGTAGAATTCCCCTTGTCCATCTCAAGGCGCAGACCAAAGCCCGAGAGCAGTCTCCGTTACATACCCAGAATGAAAACCTGACTAAAACAGGTAGAGGAATCCAATAGCATCGAGATGAGCTGTTAGGCAGCTACCCATTCAATAACCTTCCCTAAAAAAATAAAGGTTAGGGACAGGCTGGGGAGTCTGTGGCCAAAGATGGTTTCTTAAGCAGAGGCTGGACCATTACAGTTTTATGGGCATCCAACACCCTCCCCTCCCATGGGAAGGTGTTGACAACCCCAGCCAACAATGGCCCCAGTGTCTCCCAGCTGACTTTCACCAGCCAGGACATGCAAGGATCTAATTCACAACTGGTTGCCCTCATCACCCCAAGCACATCTCTTCCATCAGTAGGTGATACTAATTGAATTTGAAACTGATCCAAGTAAACAGAACAAGACTGAGCTTCCATAACCCCGAACTCTGTCTCTGCAGACAAAATCGCTTGTATTCACCATGATTTGGGTGCTGCCATTTCAACTGCAAAGTAATGAATAAAGAGGTCACAGCGGGCATTAAATGACTCATTTTCCAGGTGGTGACAGGCAGGGTTAACCAGTCCTTCTCACCACACAGAACAGCTCCACCGATGAGGCTTTGCAGACGCTATGAGAGCAGAGAAGAAAGCTTTCTTTGCTATCATTACAGCCATGGCATAATCCTTCAAAATCTATGCTGCAATTGGTTGGCTTCAGCGCGAGTCGAGTACCACCTGCACTCTAAATGTCTACCCTCCCACTTCAACCTCCTCAGGTGACCCTATGTATACCTGGGAGACCTGTGCTGATGATGTGGTGGGAGCGGACATCTGGATGCAACAGTGTTGATGGCCATGATCAAGATGTCATTTCACAAGGCAACCAGGTCATTGAGAGAGCAGCTGTCAAGGTTAGTGGGTATATCCCCCAGAGAGTTCTGGAAACCAATTGGATCCACCAATCTCTGGGGGCAGAACAACCTAACTAGTCCACCACCCCGATGAGGGCATACAAGGGCCAAGATCTGAGCCTTCAGGTGGTAATAATCCAACCACAACAATGGTGTTACAACACACACACACCCTGATCATAACCCCCTGTCTCCAGGCTGGTGCAAAACATCAAATCCAAACAAATTCTAAGGATGGTAACAAATGAGACGATAGCCCACTGGAGTCAGGGTTTAGTCTGTGCAGCCTGTACTCACATGTAATAGATGGGCAGCCCCTTGCATGTAGTTGTGTATCCGGGCAGCCCACACCTCCCCCCGCAGGTTTAGTGTGACTAGCATAATAAACGGGCAGGGGCTCTTCCCCGCTGTTCTCTTCCCCATACCAATCCCACCCAGTATCCCGCCCCATGCCATGTTCTATCTACCTCTCCCTTAACACATGGCAAGCAGCTTTTCCTACTGGCATTCCCATAGTAGCCAGCTGAACGCCTCAGCCTCTGAATTTCCTATTGGCAATCACAGGTTAGCGAGGTCTGGGAATAGCAATAGGAACGCCGAGGCACAGGCATGCAGGTGGCTATTTTACGAATGGCCCACACCTGGTCTTTGCCTTTCCTATGACCATTCCCTTTGCACCCACGCAAAGGCTTTTCCCCAGTACGGCACTCTGACCCTTCCCCAAACCTCCCCCACTCTCAAGTGCATGGCTAGTGGTCTCCCGACATTTTATGTACACCCCCAAGCTCCCCTTCCCTTCCAGCCCCCAACCCTAAAAATGCACATCACTACGCCATACCGTCATGCTTCACCCACCCACCCCAAACATCCAAAGGAGCACGGAAGGCATGAATTATGAAAATTAAAAGAACTTTTTTTTTAAATAAAAAAATTATATATTTTTCTTGTGCCTGCTTCTTTTGGGGGCAGCTTGGTGTGATCACTTGGGTGGCAGGATGGGCAGGGGACATTTTCCTGATCCTCCTCCCATGGATCTGGCTGTGGCTGAGTGTGTGGAAAAGGATTGGCAGGAATGACTGGCAGGTGGGAGGCATGCCTAGGATCGAGCTGTGGCAGATTGGCATGCAGGAATGATTGGCAGGTGGGAGGCATGCCTAGGATCGAGCTGTGGCAGATTGGCATGCAGGAATGACTGGCAGGTGGGAGGCATGCCTAGGATCGAGCTGTGGCAGATTGGCATGCAGGAATGATTGGCAGGTGGGAGGCATGCCTAGGATCGAGCTGTGGCAGATTGGCATGCAGGAATGACTGGCAGGTGGGAGGCATGCCTAGGATCGAGCTGTGGCAGATTGGCATGCAGGAATGATTGGCAGGGGGAGGCCTGCCTAGGATCCACCTGTGGCAGATTGGCTAGTGGTTGTTGTAGTGGTACTGGTTGTTGTCTGGCTGCCAGTTTGAGCCATGACCCTGGCAATAGTAATCCTCTGCAAGTTGTTATGGAGAATGTAACTGTTGAGAAAGTACATGCCCAATGCTTGCTCTGTCAACCAGGAAAAGCTGGGAGAATGTATGTTTGAAAATGGCACATTGGGCATGATGTGCGTGCCAGTGAGAGCAAGATGGGGAGAGGGGCCAGAAGTGATAGCTTTGTGGAGAGCTTCAGGCTTTTCTGCCTGCGACTTGATGGTACTGGCAGACCTAGCCTCAAAGAGGCTGCACACAACCTAGTTGACAGGACACAGACACGCAGTCACACATTAACCCCACCATGAGTGGGAACTGCATGTCCCATGGGGGTGGCCACACGGTTGTTGGGAGCAAACACCTAATAAACGAGCAGGTGGACTCCCACCTGATGTGGGCTGTCATCTCATTTGTTAACACCCTAAGTGTTGCTGCTACAATCTCTTCTTCCTGTTCCACTTTGTTGTCATTTGATTTCTACACATTATTATTATTATTGTTGTTGTTTGTTTTGTTAAGTATATAGGGCCAATAATGTACCTGGCACTGAACAATCATTGGCTAGAGACAGGTCCCTGCCCCAAAGGACATACAGTCTAGGGTACATAACGGAGGGATGGCAAGGGAGAGAGGAATATAGGGAAAGCTGGATACATTTACAAAGTTTAGAAGTCACAGGTGCACGAGCTTGGCTTGCTTTCAGAGGAGAAAAGGATGCAGCTGAATGATAAGACAGTAGAAGGAGCATCAGTGAGCAGACTTAGAGGATGAGAAACTAGGGAAAGCCTGATGGAAGAGGTAAACTCTCAGGAAGGATTTACAGATGGGGAGGGAGGGAAGCAGAAAAAATGGGGTTGGGGGGGAAGTTCCAGATATAGGATGCTGGCTATACCGCTGGGGGTTAACAAAGGCAGTCACAGTCACATCCCAAACGTTGGCATTGATCAAACTCCTAGGCTACATCACTATTGAAGGAGGGAGCCCAACAGCCTTATTTTGATTCTGTAGGCCAGCCAGGCTGAGGCTAATCAGCTCTGCTAGCAGGGGCAGGAAAGGTGGGGTGTCCCATTGAGATGGTGACTTCAGGGGCTGACATGGCACTATCCCCTCCTCTGGTTTCCATACTAGGCATCAGGCCAGGGAAGCTAGGATGTCCCTGTGTTGTGACAATGGGGTGGGGTGGAGGAAGCTGGAGCAAACTGATTGTAGGAATTGCTACTCCATCTAACCTCCTTTTATACCCTGCTGTAAGCAGTATTATTATTGTTATTATTGAAATGCTTTTAACAAGCCCAGTTGGAATTCTCCTGTGACAAACATCCAGCAAGCCATACTCATTCAGAGCTCCCTGATCACAATCCATCCATTCCAAAGAAATCTGCACTGGGATAAAGTAGAAAGCTCTGGATGTGAAAATAGCAGATTCAATCAGCCCATTATCTTAAATCATTTGAGGTAGTCTACACAGTAATTTGAATAAGGGAGGTGCTAGTTGGTGTACAAAAATGGTGTTGACATGACAGTGCCTTCAGTAGTGAACTCGCATTTTTCCTATTAAAAAACTCCTTGCCTTTGTGCTCTGCAGTGTAACGGTAGAGAGTTACAGAGCTGGAAGGGACCTCAAGAGTCTAGAGGTTTTCAAACTTCTTACAACCACATTCCCCCTGTCTCTTGTCTGTGGTAGTGTTGAGACCCCTGCCCCACGGCACACTAGTACATAGCCTTGCTCCTTCTCTCCCTTCCCACTCCCATGTTGCTTCCCCTGTCCTACCTCTTTGTTCTCCGACTCTCTGTCCCTCTTCCTAATCCATCATTTGGGAAATTCCCCCTAGCTCTATGAGGATGGAGATAGGTCTTTTTCTTAAGTGTGCTTTCTCGCGCCCAACTGTCTCCAGAATCCCTTTTGCATCCATTTGAGAAGCACCGATCTAGTCAAGTTCTCTCAAAGGGGGGACACTTTCCTTCGTTGGGGGCCCCCCACAACTTTCTAATAGCAGACAGACTGTGGAGAAAAACAAACGGGGCACAGCGCGCACACACACACCCTCCATACATTACACGCTGGATCTAGTCCAGCCCCCTTCACCTAGGCAGGATTCGCCATACAACAGTGTGTGATTTTAACACTAGTTTAAAAGGTGTAGCCATGTTATATAATGCTGAGATTTAGACAGGCTACTGCTTGTTTAAACATGTACTGGAAGGTGGAGGTAAGCCAGGAGTGTCACTGGCAAACCCTTTGGCTCTCACAGCCCACTTTGAAAATTAATACAAGTTCTGCAAGCCTAGGTAAGAGTTGTGGGTGGAGATGGTTTAAGGGTTGTGCTGTGGACAGGAAAAGAAAGGAGAAGGTCTAGATCACAGATCTAGGCCACGGGTCCACCCCTCTTTCCTTGAGTGCAGCATACCCTCAGCTCTGCTCCTTTCTTCTGAGTTCAGTGCTTGGGGGCAAAGACTGGATCCATGGGCCAGATGCAGGCACTTGAAAGGGGCCAAATAAAACAGCCAGCCCCAGGCCTGATTTGGCCCACAGGCTGAAGGTTTCCCACCTGCAGGGTAAATCCTAAATATTGCATAGCGTTTGTTAATGTGTTCAAAGAATGCGTTAAACTGCCTACATGAGAATTGTAACACATTATACAGAGCCTGCTAACATCCCACCTTTTCCCTTATAATACATCATCTAGAGGAATTCTAAGAGCAGAGATTCCCAAAATGGAGTTGCCCCAAGTGGAGTCACACACATTGGGTGAAAAGAGATGTGCGGCCGCCATGGCTGCACCCCTGCCCAGAAGGGTGTAAAAGATGGCGGCTGCCACCCTTAGGGCTGGGATGGGGAGCACAACACATGCACGCTCAACCGGCCCGGCTGGCAAGCCTTCCCCCACCCCACCCACAGCAGGGAAACAGAACAAACGTGTAGCCAGGTGACCCTGACGTGTCCCCAGTGCCCCATTCCTCCCCCCCCCCCCCNCCCCCCCCCCCCCCCCCCCCGACAGGCAGCCATGGTGGCGAACCATGATCCCCGGTGGAGATGGGTCCACAAAAAGATGTGCTGGCTCACTATGGCCCATGTTGGCCTGCCTGGGCTGTGGGCCTTGGGATCATCCAGAGGACCAATTCCGGGTCAGACACCTACCTAGGCTGGGGCAGCAATGGACCCGCATCTGGTGGCCCAGACACTGACATGACAGTGAGTCTCTGGCCCAGGTAGGCCATAGTAGGCCCTCATCATGCTTATTGTCACCCAATATCTGAAGATGAAGTCCTGTTCCTCCTGACTGGTTTATGATATACCCTACTTCTTGTGTAGTGTCATAGTCTTGCATCACGGGATTGTGTATGTCTCAAAGTGGGATCACGCAGGCAAAATAGAAGGAAACACACTGCCTTACAGGTTATCATGCCCTGTTTTCTGGGCCTTCTGGCTGAGTTTCCAGCACTCCTTGGGGATGATAAAGAAATCACATTTTCTACTGAAAATTCAAATTTCTGTGCATAGATTATAAATGGCTCTATAATTTTTTTCTCATCGTTCGTCACTTGTCTTGTAGATTTCTTTACTTTTTAGAACTTAACTTGGAATTTAAAACACTTTTTGTCAATGTCTCTTTGGTGGTGTTGTGTGTAAATACCTGATAGGCAAAAACACGGATATTTTTTATCTCTCCTAATGTCAGTGTTAGCTGCTTGCAAGAGCTTTTCCTGCTTTGGTGATGGAATTAGGTTACCCTAGCAGCAGCTGAGATTCAGCTGGTGAATTTTAATTTTCCACATGGACCATTAATTTATGCATGACAAAAAAAGAAGAAATTAATTTTATGCTTGTCCAGTCTAAAGAAATTATTTGTATTATGTACCTCCACGAGCATACTGACTGCAGCTGCACAGATATTCTTTAAGCCTGCTCCCACTTCTATTGAATTTAATACAAGTTTTCATCCCTGGTGTCAATGAGAGCAGAATGAGATGCTATAGTTACCATACTGTACAAAGGAGGCTTTAAAATGAGTCTAACGCAAACAGGGTGATCTTCCATCATTAAAGTCAATAGTTAAGTTAAGTTAAAGTTTATTAGGCGAAGCTTTTGCTATAGCCATCACAAAAACATACACTCCATCTAAAGAGAAAAGTTTAAAAAAATAAACATCAAACAACAATTTTATCCAATAATATAGAAGTAAAACTTAATATAAAACAGAAATGGAGATTCTCTAATAAGGCATGTACAGTGAATTGCACATTACAAATGTACCTGGGCATGCCATTCCTTCAAATAATTCAAAATCACCAAGACTTATAATTATTTGCTTTCCTGGTGGGTTTCGAATTTTGCCTCATTTTAATAACCAAATGTAGATACGTAGCAGCCATTTCAAGTTCATGTGGATCAGACTGCGCTAAGATAAATCTCAATTTGCAAGCAGGGGCAAATACCTTCTGTGCTTTAATAGTCTGCTAAACCAGGACTGCCTTATTCCCTCTACATAGAGACAATTCAGCAGGATATGATGAATTTCATCCACTTGACCCAACCCACAAGGGCATAAACGCATCACCCATGGTAAGGAAGCAAAGCGCCCTTCAATGACTTTAGAGGGAAGTAACTGAAGGCAACATAGGCAATGGTATATGCCTTCCTTAACTTAAAATTATGGAGGGAACAAAGATACAGCTCCCTACCCCAGACTGTCTTAATTCGGGAATAAAAGGGAGATACCGCTGATGACTCGACACTATCCATATCATGGGGGGATATGGGATTTGAAGATATTTTTTAAATTTGTTGATGGGGTTGTATTTTTATATTGGTTTTTTTTAATGGAATTTTACTATTGTGTGTCTGATGTTGTAAGCTGTAGGTGGCTAATAAATAAATAAATAAATAAATAAATTTTGCTTTGCAACATCCAACAGCCTTTGCATCATCGCCACCTTAGTCTTTTGGGGGGGTGCTTGTAAGTGAACAAAACTTCCATATCCCAATTGAGTCAGCAGACTACACAAAGCTTCAAACCACTGAGGCTTTGGTTTTACTATTAGCCATTTCTCTCCAACAAAGGCTTGGCAAAGTGTCCGCTTTCAATTCCAAAAGTCTAAACCAATACCGTAATTTTTTTTGCAGTGCCTTAGTTTGTACTGGCACCACTCCTGCTTCGTCCCTGAGTAATGTGATTTGGGAATATTTGGGTACACCCATAACTATGAGGAGAGCATTGTTCTGAAATCCCTCCAGCTTCCCTTCAGAATGCCCACCCCAGATTTCTGCCCCATATATGGCCTGTGGGATCAGCTTGTGTTCAAGAAGCCTCATTGTGGGCAAAAATTGCTGTCCCCCCTCTTTCCTCCAAAATTTTATAACTGCCTGGGATAAAGTCAGTAGGAGATTTGCCATTGACTTCAATGTATGGAGGATTATGCCCATGGCAAATCTCTCATTGACTTTAAAGGTGGAGGGTTGTGGCTTTATTTTCCTCTGCATTTTTGACTGATGGACAAGTACATCAGTTTTTGTTTACCCGTAGAAACATCCAACAAATGACCTGTAATATTAAACCTTGACTACTGCATCTATTACTCCCTCCTTCTGGGCTGTGTTCCAATGTATATTTAAAGTGCATTTCATCCAAAGTGTTCTCCCGCCACAACGTCTCCAAGTCCTTGCGAGCCAATGATGCAGTGATTGTTTACACTCTCACAGATGTCGTCCCGCTGGTTTCTAACCTTTTAAGTTTGAGCTTCATTGCTACCTGTCTGAACCAGTTCCACTGAGTTGACTGACTGTCTGCAAATAACCCGAGAGAAAGAACTCAAAACATACCAAGTACCATAGCATTCCCTGGAGGTGAGGCTCCCTTGGTACCATGCTGTTTCACTCAAATGCAGCTGGGTTATGAGCACCCTAATAAGCCCAAACCCAGCCTAAGCCCAGTTAGGCCCAATGCAGCCAGGGTTTTCTGACTCTAGGCCTGATATCTCTGGGTGGTTCCACCTTCCATGAAGCACCATGCTGTCAGAGCACTCTGCACGTTGTAGAACTACATCAGAAAAGGGGTGGAGCTACAGCATTCTCCACTCCTTCCTAACATGCCCCCCCCCCGTAGAGTACTGTAACATCAGCAACAGAGCACCCAATCGCGTCTACATCCAATGGGATCAGTCGGGTTTCATCAAGCTTGGTTCAGGTTGTAAGCCTCTACACCAAACTGCTCAGGAGAATCCGAATGGAGAGGGAAACCACAAGGACATATTGAAATGAACCAAAGGACTTTTACCTGTTAAAATATCCATGGGTGACCGGTAACTGTCGATAGTGGGGAGGAGTTGAGGCTTGGAAGTGAGTTCTATAGGGCTTCTGAAAATTTGGGGGTAGGGGGGCACATGTCTCTGGTGCCCCTTCTATGACTTGTCTGTGAAAATATCCCAGGAGGCCAGGAGTCAGATTAACAGGCAAGCTTTCACCACCTTTCTGGTCCCAGTGGTGCTCTAGGATCCCTTGTAGTTACTTGCTGAATGTATATATATCATGTGCCTCAGGAGTCTTCTCGTGTTTTCCCTGTGCAGGCGGAGCATCCCAGGGTGAGGTTAAACCAGGGTATCTGCACAGATATGCAGAACCATTTTGGCAAGCAGCTTGTGCAGTTCCTCATTTACCTTAGTATATGTACCAATCAGATCTGTGGTACTTGGGAATGGAGGTACCTGTGGCTAGATGCATACAAGCAAAAGTGCCCCAAATTAGAGGCTGAATTAAGATCCATTTGAAAAAGCAGTCTCGTATATCAGAACTGTTCAAAAGTGAATGCATTCTCCTGCCTTCTGGTCTCATGATCAGCCTTGCCCCATACTTCCTGGACAAGGGAAAGTCCCAAAGGACAAATCCTGGCAAACTGTGTGACTGCACAGGGCCCCTGGAGTTGGTTTATTCATGGAAGGTTCCATAAATAATCGTGAAACAACAACACAACCGTGAGAAACACTGGCATAAAATATGGGCTCATTGCACCTCAAATGCGGGGAGGACTGGATTATGGAGGTGGCCCCAACACATGGGTCCCACTAACAACATATGCTTAGGGTGTGCAGTGTTTCCTAATCCCAAGAGCTGCACTCATTTACCAGAATAGGGCTAAAGAGCCACAGAATGTAGGGTGATCCAGGTCCTGAAGGTGATTTTAGGTTAAAGAGAATGTCAAAAATGATGAATTTTCTAATGGTCAAATCTGCATCTGTCCGTCAAAGCTTCCTATGTTAGGAGGGGCCCATACCATCATTTTGTACAAGGTTCCAATTTCACTGGACCCAGCGCATCTGTCCCATATGTGTATATGTTACCCGTACACAGCTGGGAGTCCCTAGTATTTAAGTACTAGGCCATGTATACAATGCTGCTTGCTCCAGACTGAGGTTTCCTAGGATCAGTAGGACACTGAAATTTATTCACGCTGAATCTCTAGCAGAGAGAAACCCAGGACCAGCCTTAAGGCAAAAATAAAATGCAGGACCCACATGACCCTGCCATCTATAGTTCCACCCCTTTAGCCTCCTTGTGCAAGGTCCTGATCTCAACCCCAGTCAGTTAGGCGAGGGGAGAGGTGGGAGTCAGGGCCGTGTGGGAAGCGGCCCCCTTGGGGACTGAGTCTCAGGTGGGGAGAGATCCCCACAGAAATAGCCCATTCCAGGTCTTCAGGAGCAATAGCCCTGAGACTAGCAGGACTAGGGCTGATGCGGCAGCAGCTGTTACCGCACCGCGATTCCATTCCTAAACCTCGGCATCCCACGTTGCGCCTCGCAGAATTCCTCGCGGTACTCCGCGATTCTGCGTTTCTTTCGCTACAAGAATTCGCAGATGCGGCATGTATGTGTTTCGCCGATTTCTTGATCGTTACCGTTGCCGTATTAAATCAGCAGTCTTTTCCCGCGTTCTGCCAATTTAATATATGAGACAAAGCCATGAGCGCTTATCGCGGTTCCACGAAGGGAGTATGACTATTTTGTGCTGCCACTGCAACGCTGTGCTGTGACGCTGTCACGCTGTCGCTGACTGCTGCTGGTGCTGTGCTGCTGTCTGTGTGTGTCTCTTTGTACCACAGTAACCACTTGTTCTTCTCAATACATACATGTATGTACAACATGTTCTTGTTGGGAGTTGAAGGAACGGTGTTTTTATTATTTTTCAAATTGTTTTTTTATGTAAAGATCTGCAAAGAAAAGTTTTTTGTCCAAAAGTCATGTTTGGAGTTAAAAGTGACCTCTGTCACTTTAAGCTCACCACTTAAGCAATGCTGCCAGAGTGTAACTATGTAAATAGCATGGCTGTTAAGGTTCCTGCTTGCGATACAATTCTTAGCTGGCATTCCCTGTGTTCAAATCCCAGTTGTTCTATTTAACTTAATTTTTTATTTTTTTTCAGTGGCAGCGGCTCGGCTGCCTGGAGTGACTACCCAGTTTTCTCTGTATTCTGTAATGTGGTAGCCAGCCAATAGCCATCATTACGTACCCTCCCCCCACCTTCAGTGCAAGTCTTCTGAGTGAATGAGTCATACAGCATGATATACAGTGCAAGTCAGTGAATGAGTCATACTGCATGCCTCCAGAAGACAACCGTCCCCCTCCCCCACAGGCAAGATTGCTGTTTTACTAGAATTTGAACTTCAAGCCAAGTTAACTGTCTGGATGGGCGTGTGAGAATGTTTGGAGCCATCTCGAAGAACCTTGTTTACAAGGTGGCACAAACTTCTGTTCTTCTTGGAATGACTGACTTGTGTCAACAACTATAATCCCCTTGTGTCTTGTCTGCCTAAAAAGCCCCACACCCACCCCATCCGAAGTGAAGGTGTGTAAACACATGAAGCCCAGTTTTACAACTTGCAAAGCCATCCATCTGTACTGTGCTCTGCTCTCTGCTGTAATATTCTGTGTATTGGAAGTATGTACAGCAGAGAGCAGACTGGTACATGTTAAAATAAACAACAGGATCCTATGCTACCCGCATGTTCTTAAGTTTGATGTTACTCAACTAGGGCTAGCCAGTGCCACTGTGTCGATCATGGTAGCCGCCCATATTATCCATCCATAGGGAAACGTCCCCTCCCCCATCCTACAAAGGCTTCCCATCCCCATAGGAGTAGCCCCTGAGCATTTGTATGTTATCAAAACCACACATCAATGAATTTGATAGAGCATAGGCGGTGGCTCGGCTGGCTGGAGTGAGTGACTGTACCCAGTTTTCTCTGTATTCTGTAATGTGTTAGCCATCATTACATACCCTCCCCCCCACCTTCGGTGCAAGTCTTCTGAGCTGAGTGAATGAGTCATACAGCATGCCGCAGACAACCGTCCCCTCCCCCACAGGCAAGATAGCTGTTTTACTAGAATTTGAACTTCAAGCCAAGTTAACTATCTGGGTGGGCATGTGAGAATGTTTGGAGCCATCTCACAAATAGGAGAATAGAAAAACGTCCCCTCCCGCAGCCTACAAAGGCTTCCCTGTAGGAGTGGCCAGTGGCCACTGAAGCATTGTATGTTTCTGAGAGAGCATAGGCATCTAGAATGACACCCTAGAATAATAAATTATTATTATTATTATTATTATATTTTTCTGACAACAAACACCAAAGACATAAACACCCCTCTATCACCTGCATCAGTTCATCACCTGCATCACAAGGTTAAGCGATGCTTCCAGTCCTGAGTGTAACTATGTAATTATGTTACATAGTTACACTCAGGTTAGACTCAATTACTATGTCCATCATCATCAGCAACTTACGCATTACACAGCTTTAAATCACTCCTATCCTAATTCTATCATAACTGTGTAAATAGCATGCCGTGTAAGGTTCCCGCTCGCGGTACAATTCTTAGCTGGCATTCTGTGCGTTCAAATCCCGGTTGTTGTATTTTACGTAAAACTTTTTTTAAATTTGTTAATATTGTTACATTAGTTTAACTGTTTTGTAATAATATAATTCTTGCTGTGTTGTGTTGCTTGCTTTGTTAGTAAATTATTTAAAATATGCTTTCTTATTACATTAACGTATATCAAATCCATGGAGTTTCTTCACATATCCGTGAAGAAAGTTTAAGAACCTGTGTCGCTGGCGCTGCTAGGCAACGAGCACCAACGCAAGCCTAGGGGGGAGATTTAAACTTGGTGGGACTGGACTATGGTTGGACACAGTACAGCACCTGGACATGGGTCATGGAGCCAGGCAGGAGCGATAGGACTAGGAGGAATTGGAGGCGGTAAAGAGAGGATTGGAATCAATGAGGAGAATGAGGAGGAGGCGGGCTCAGCACTGACAGCACCAGCACTGGAGTTGCAGGCAGCCTTGTACCCCCACCTAAGCAGGGCGGCGCAGATCTCTCCTGCTGTTTCAGCGTATATGTAAGACCTGGCTGTTCCGTCAGGCTTTTGGCGGGGGGTAGGGGTGGGGTGGGGCTGGGAATAGGGATGGGGTTTTTCCCCACGTAGGGTATTTTAAATTGTTTTAAAATTTTATTATTGTTTTAAATGAAATGTTGTTCGCCGCCCCGGGCTGCCCTGTGGGCAGGAGGGCGGGATATAAATTTTTTAAAAAAAGAAAAGAAAAAAGAAAAGATCGCCTCGCCCACCTCTCTGTGCCAGTTGTGTTGTTGTACTCTCTGACTCCCTCGCCTCGCATGTCCCGGCGGGGTCCCGTCCCTGGTCTGTGTGCTGTTGAATGCCCTCCTGTGTGTGTTATGCTACTTTCATCCATGCTAGGCTAGCCTAGCTTTCCGCATCCCATGCCTCAAATCGCTTCTTCTCAATTCATTGCAACAATGTTTCAGCCAGCACCCGGTGGGCTTATCTGTCCTTGGAACTCCCCCATCGCCTCCCGTCCCTCTAGGGCTTCGAGCCACACATTCATTGCAGTAGTTAATAACATCCGTGTTCTGCTGTTGGAGACGATGGCTGGATGCTGCCCTTCCCCTTCCCCAGGGATCGCTGGCATATTAGCAATAGCAACCCATTGCTGGAGTTTCCGAGAGACAATGACCCTGTGTGATCTTTGGAATTCGCCAGCCATACAATTGCTTGCCAACTCCCCGGACAGCCACACAGGTGCCTATGCGAGTCTAAGTTCAGGGCTCTGCTACTTTGGTTCTGAGTTGACCACACTCAACTGCCAGCTGCATGCGGAGACACTGGGCCTCCGTCCCTTTCTCGATGGTCGCATCCCAGAGATGATGTGCTCGCATGTGGTTTGGTCTGCGGCAGAGACCCTTTCAGCTCTGTATGTGTGCAACATGTCCTCCTTCACAGCCTGTCTTGCTGAGGGGGGACCTTCCCTGGCCGTCTCCTTCTTTTGCTCTGTCCACGGGGCCTGTGGGTACCGGCGTTCATGTGGTGCTGCCTATCACCACCTGTTGGAGCTGGCGTACCTTCCGTGGCCCCCAGGTAATGACTATGTATTGCCGGAGCCCACCGCGGCGGAGCTGACGGCGCTGGCTGGTGTGTGCTCTCAATCCGATGTGCAGTTTGGCCTTGCTATGTCCGATCCGTTCGAGGCTTACTACCTGGTTGCACACTACATGTCTGAACTGGGATACCCTCGGGGGATGCTGCAGTGGCCCCACTACGTTCACCTGACTGGCCACCCGGCCCCTGGGCCTTTCTTGGCCCCCTGCAGCTGACTGTGCCTTTAATTTTGAGGCAGTGGGTCACTGCCCGTCCCGGCTCCTCCATGATATCCGCTCCATTGCTTCCTCCAGTGCTTCCCTACTACAGCCCGTTCCATCCTGATGTGCCCTTTGATTTGTGCCGGCCGGGTGCCCCATCAACCCACCCGCCGACGCCATGGGTGACTGTGTGACCGTGGGTTATGTTCCTTTATTAGGTTACAAAATTGATTTTATTTCAAACTTAATTTAAACTGTTTTATCTGGCGAGGTTCTTTATTTTTTGTTTTCCTTCAATAAATAATAATTTATTTTTAGTTGTTTCAGTCTGTTTTTTTCTAAGTCTCGAGACAACCCCTCCCACCCAGACAAGACAGAGTGTTTTACAAAAGAATTGTAAAACAAGGGTAGTTGAATGAGCGGACTCACAGTAATACCCCGCCCAGCCTAAAACTCATTGGGAAGCTAATGAGTTCCCCTAAAACTCATTGGGAACTCTTTGGGAACTGAGTTACCTCACCTCACTGGTCCTCTCTCTTTGCCCCCCAAAGGGAGTAAGGATTGGAAGGAATAGGATGGAGATC
>QEPC01008108.1:3001935-3018816 GCA_003113815.1 Sphenodon punctatus | reverse complement strand
CAGATAACCACAAAGATTCCGCGGACCACGGAAAGGGGAGTTGGCGCCACTTATTATTGGAATCCGCAAAAGGTTCGCTTCCGTTCGCCAGTTCCGATGCCACGGCACCATTAGCGACAAACCGCAGCCACAGCCCTCGGAAAGCTGCATCTGCCGAACCGTGCCACGATGTGCGGAATAGGGGTTTCCATCGGTAACAGCTGCCGCGGCGGCATGCCGCTACAGCCCTAAGCAGGACTGGGCCTCCCTGCAAGGCCCCCTCTGACCGCAGGGCCTGGGCCATGGCCCCTTCTGGCCGTGCTTAAGGTTGGTCCTGTCATAGCCATGGGCATACATGCCCCAAGGCTCAATGCTAGGGACTCTGGTGTGCTAACATACAGGGACAGGGATGTGGGAGGAGGAGGAGGAGAGAGGGCAGTGCCCCAGTGATCTTAATGGATGTGCTGCCCATTATATAGTTAAATATACCTGGAGTTAGACAATGCAGGGACCAGTGCACTCTGGGGAGTGGGCATAGGATAATGCTTTGTGCATAAAATTTCTTTAAAGATATTTCTGCTGTTTTGTTTTGTTTTAAATCCATTTTTAATTTATTTAGTCTTTCAAACACCCCTGAAATTTGATGCTTGAGATAGGTAGAAGACTGGCAGTCCTGGAGACTTAATTCTAGTAATCATACTGTTGAGAATAGTGCAGGCAGAACAACTGTAGACTCTTCTACATTGTTTTGCCAGGGAGCCATGACCCTGCCCTAGAGAGCTGACGGTAAGGGGTGAGAAAGCCTGTGCACATTTTAATCCTGGAGGCCTCTGCTGAAATTGATGATCTGACTTAATTGCGGTGACAGATTTTGTAATGTGAACAGATGCCTAGATGAAACTGGACTGAGGCCACCAATGGGTTTTATATAGGTCATCGAACAACCATCAGAGGCATAGCAACTTAGAGCTGCAAACAGCTGGGCTAAATTTGAACAGACATTAAAGTAAGTCATTGATTGAAGCCAACAAAAAGTTTACCAGCAATCCTCTCCTTATCGGTACAAGGCTGCGGTGGGGAAAAATTTCCCTACCAGGGGCCACTTTGGAAATTAGTACAAGCTCTGAGGGCCGCATAGAAGTTGGGGATGGGGGTGCTTCAGGCATGTGCTCAGGGTGAGGAAAAGAAGGATAGGGTCCAGATCATGAAACTGTTGCATGGATCCTCCCCTATCCTCTTGAGCGCATGCTCTCATCTCTGCTCCCTTCCCCTGAAATCACTACTTGAGTACATGGAGTAGGCACTGGATCCAGAAGCCAGAAAGGGGGCAAATAAAAAGAAGTCACAGGTCACATTTGGTCCCCAGGCCTTATGTTCTTCACCACTGGATAAGGTATATCCTGGAGAATTTCTGTTAAACTCTTTTGCCTCTCTCAGTCTTTCTTTTCTTCAGAGCTGACAATTTAATTTCCTCACATTTATTCCCATTCTCTCTCTCTCTCTCATATCCAAGATGGATAGGGATACCCTACATATTTTTCACAATCTGCAGTGACAGAATTTGAGTGCTTGGAATTTGCTGCAGAACACCTCTCAAAAAGAACTGTGCTCCTCACTGGGTCTATAAAAGTATGTCATGATTTTTAGTCACTTTTTTGCACCACCTTCCCCCTTATCCAGACTAGTACAGAGACCCCCACTTAAAAAGTCTGGCACACAAATAATGTACCCCCGTGCTTGGAGAAAGACTCAAGTGGGAGCCTCTGGCATGGGACAGTGGCACTGCCACCGAGGTGTGGGGTATGCCACCACTGCCATTTCTAAGGGCCAGAAACTCTGGGTTAGGGTTGCCACACGTGATGGTTTTTTGACCTGATTCTCCCATAGACCAAAATGGAAGTGTCAGGGGGAAAATGACTGAAGGTGGCAACCCTACTCTGGGTTGTGGGAGCCTTGCAGAAATGCCTGCCCCAGCAGATGCCCATAGAATCAGGAGTAGCATCTGCCCTGCCCCCCACTGCTCCAGCAACAGCAGCACTGAATGCTGCCCCATGACTCTTATGTGGCCCTGCTTTCCACCCCTCTCAATCCAGAGACTGCCCCCCGCCCGTTCTGGCAGCCTCAACCGAGTGTCTCAGGTGGCAACCATGTGGAGGGTATTCTCACAGCCGCCCTGAGGCTGTGGAACTCCCTCCTGGTGGAGGTTCGTCTGTCTCCAGATCTCCCCTCCTTCCATCGACAGTGTACCATATGCTCGTGGAATATTACTGGGTGGGAGAGGAATACAAATGAGGCTCATTTCCATGCCCATGTTAAGAAATCACAGATAATTTTGCTCCAAGAAACATGGGCGAAGTCCCCTTTGGAACTAGAAGGCTTTCAGGTATATGATCTTCCAGCAATTAGTTATAATATGAAAGGACACCCCTGCGGTGGGCTTGCCTGCCTTGTGGCCCAAAATCTCTGCCTAAAGAATTTCAAGGTGATCACCTCTTCACCCCTGGCTTTGACTTTTGTGGTGAAATATGAGGGATTCAACTTAATTGTTCTTATGGTATATGTCCCCCCATACAACCCTGGATCCTATAGGGAGGGAATGTGGAAGACCCTTGAACTCCTCATTGAGGATCTGCATTATAAACATCCCAAGGGTGCCTTTATAATTACATGGGGACTTTAACGCTAGGCTGGTCTCCGATGACTCAGCACTGGCTCCATATTGCGATATGCAGTTGGACCATGCTCCCGATTGTGTTAATCCTAAAAGATCCAAGGACGCAAGAATCAATGCCTCAGGAATTAAGTTGGCCAGCCTTGTCACCACCTTTGGGCTCTCTATTCTTAATGGTACGGGCTATAGTGACCCGGTGGGAGAATTTACATATCTGGGGCCCTCGGGTTCCAGTGTGGTAAATTTCATCCTGGTGTCTGCGGGTATCTTGCCCTGGGTTACAGATTTTTTTAGTTGGGATCTAGTTGGTGGGTGACCACTTCCCATTAACTGTCACTCTTTTTGTGGAAGAAGGGATGGTGGCCCCAAACCAGTCTCTGAACTCTGTGTTTAATCAGTTGGAGACCCTTAGGGACCCTAGAAGGGATGACCAGTTGAAGCTGCACTTGGAGGGGTGGTTTAAGCTTCCCTCCACTGGGCAACTGCGTGAGAATTTGCTGCAGGCGGTGGACTCTAAGGAGATAATAGGGAATTATAACCTGCTCAGTTCTAACCTATCGCAGCATATTGGGAACTGGAACCACGGCCCAAGGAGAAGTACCAGTAGGAGAGGTAATCCATGGTATGACAGGGAATGCTGGGAAATGCGGAGGAATTTGCGGGGGAAGTATCGGGAGTACAGAGAGGGATCATAGGCCAGGCTTCCCTCGGATTTCCTGGAGTAACGTGCAAGATATCAGAAACTGGTCAGGAGTAAGAAGGAGGAATATGTGGGGGCCCAGTGGGTAGAGCTTCTCCAGGCAGTGAAGCAAAAAGACTGTATAAAGTTTTGGAGACTGATTAATTCTGCTACCGCTAGGGGAATAAGGCATTCAATCTCCCCAATACACCCGCAGATGTGGGTGGACCATTTCCAGCAGCTGTATGACCCAGGTGAGGGGGCGTGGCCAGTAGAATTTTCCTTGGGTAACATGGAAGATCTTCCACCTTGGCCACCTGTAACAAAGGCAAAAGTGGTTGTCCTGATAGACTCATTTAGTAATTGTAAGGCCCTGGGACCGGACCTGATCCACAAAGAAGTGTTCAAAGCCTATAAAAGCTGGTGGGTCCCTTTGTTGGTAGCCCTATTCTCGGCTATTAATCAATCTGGAGGGGTGCCGGTGGAGTAGGCTAAAGCAATGGTTGTACCAATCTTTAAGAAAGGGTCAAAATCTGAACCTGGCAATTATAGGCCTATCAGCTTTCTGTGTGTTATCGCCAAGATCTATGCTAAATTTTGCTGGGAAAGCTGTTGGAGTGGATATGGCGGGCTAAGGCTATCTCTGCCAAGCAAGCAGGCTTCCAGGAGGGGCACTCCATCATCGAGCAGTGCCTTATTTTAGATCATCTTGCCAACAAGTATAGGACCCGCAATGGGGCATTCTATGTGGCCTTTTTATATCTAAGAGCCACGTTCGACTCTGTGGACAGGGGCATTCTGTGGGAGAAGCTCCGGTCTGCTTCTGTGGATCTGAGACTCCTTTCACTTATGCAGTCACTCCACAACGATTCCTCACTCATGGTCAGGGTGGATGAACAGGGGCATGTCACTCCACCTATAAGGACATATGTTGGGGTCAGACAGGGCTGTGTGCTTGCGCCGGCCCTGTTCAATTTTTACATAAATGATATCATTCCCGTCTGGCGGAAGTTAGGTATTGTCCACCGCGTCTGGCCTCTAGATCTGTGGGATGCCTCTGCTATGAGGATGATATTGTGCTAATGTCCCAGGCAAGGGTGGGCCTTTTGAGACAACTAAATACCTTTGCCAAGTTTGCTAGGGACAATCGCCTCACTATAAACTTTTCCAAATCCAAGGTTATGGCCTTTTCTAAGAAGAAGAGGCTGCAACAGTGGGCCGTGGGGGCGGATTCACTCCAACAAGTATCCTCCTTTAGATATTTGGGGTTGTTATTCAATAGCAATGGCCTATGGAAGGAGCACATTGTAAGAGCTATAGCAGCTGCCAAGGGGCCTTCGTGTGCCATATTTGGGTACTTTGTGTGGCAAAGGAGGTGTGATGTTCCAGCTGCTATCCAGGTACATGATGGGAGGGTGAGGGCCCAGGTCCTTTACGGGCCAGAAGTATGGGCTCCTTTCTCTCCCAAATCTATTAATGTCACGCAGACTAGATTCCTTATGGGTTTATTGGGTAATCCTAAATGTACGCCCCACGTGCTCGCACTCATGGAATGTGGCCAGAAAATTGGAGGCAGATGGCTATCGAAGCTGCGTTGAAACTGTGGGTCAAAATCTTTTCGAAGCAGTGCTCGGAGCTGTTACAGGAGGTAGGAAGGGACCCCTATTCCAGCCCCTGGGGTCTTAAAATAACAGATTTATTATCAGAGATGGGCATATCGAAAGACTATCTCTTGCACAAACCCCTTGGGGCAGTCAGTAAGGAAGTATTGTGACGCTTGGCGGATATTGAACGCCAGAATGCGATTGCCGAGATCAGGGCTGCCTCCCATGTGCGAGCCTATCTGAATTGGATCCCGAACCCAGGGGCTATGGCTGGATATTTAACAGCACCGATTCCAAGAGGAGCTAGAGTGTTGTTTCGCACTAGGGTGAATGCCTTTTCCCTCCCAGATTCTGGACGGTAGTTTCTAGAGCATTCCCTATGAGGAGCGGCTTTGTCCATTTGATCGTCTAGCAGTTGAGTCACTGGCTCATATTAGGGATGGGCGAACGTGGTTCGGAAGTTCGGACTGAACCCGAATAGTTCGGTCAACCGAACCAAACATTTGAACCGAACTCTCATTCGAACGTTCGGTTCAGATGCGTTCGGTGAGTTCGGAATTGAATTTCCATTGGTTTCAATGGAAATCACATTATCGGCTGTAACTTTTTTGTTTTTTATGCTATGTGGCTGAAATTTGGGGTGCCTCTACCTCCAATAGAACTCATTATGTGCACCAAATTTTAAAACAATTGGATAAAGGAATCCGATTTTAGAAGCAGTTGAATTATTGTATTTTGCAATATTCTACATATACATTCTTAGCTGCAACTTCTTTGCCTCACATCTAATATAGGTGAAACATGTTCAGTTTATACCTCTTCCCATATTAACTATCGTTGCCAAATTTCAGAAGGATTGGAAAAAAGGTCTTGGTGGTATAAGCAATTAACATATAAATGTATGTCTGACTATAACATCTTTGTAGTCCAACCAGTGTACATGAAATTTGGCAGGACTATATATTTCACTTTCATGATCATCTCTGCCAAATATCAGAAATATATTATAAAGGGTCCCAATTTTATATGCCTGTACAACATATGTAGAAAAGCGGTCTATGCCTGGGATTCTCTTATGTCACTGTGGTATAAGACCGGTTTGTGATGCAAATTGGCCAACAGAAATGTCAACCAAATATCCTCATTCTGTGCTGGGACCATCCCAACATATCTCCCCCACTTGTTTCTGGAAAGTCAGAAGCATCTGTTTAGGAAAGAGTCAATAGAAATTCTCTTATGTCCTCTGTCTCAGTGCTGCAGGATATGATTGATAGTTGGCCAGCCTGGATGTGTTTAAACTATGTCTCCTGACTGCTGGGATGCTATCTCAGAAGTCCCAGTTATGTTGCTTATGCCCGCCACAGGGCCACCCCCTATGCCCACCTCGAAACCACTACCAATTGGTCCTGTAAAGCTAGAAGCTTGCAGTAATGTGTTTGGCCATTGAATGTGTCTGTCAGTCTTTGGGGTTGCTCCACATCCTTCCTCCTACAGTCTCTCTCCCCCTGACATGCAGGGTGCCTGCCTCTGACTGGCACTGAATATGCTGATATTCATCTGAATAATGATCTTCACAGGGACAATATCAATTGCTTATATAATTGGGTCCCTTTATCAAAATCTCCTGTACATTTGCTGAAATGGCAGGAAAGGTATTTGATACATTCTTGTCAAATATCCTTTAAACACAATGGAATATCAAAATGTAACAGCTGGAAATGTATTTTCAGGCTAATGTCTTATACCCTTGGGACCCTTTATCCACTCTTTCCTAAAATTGGCAGAAATATTAAGCATATGGAGGGATGTAATATGCACAAGTTTCATGAACATTGGGTGCAAGATAAAGAAGTTGTAGCCATGAATGTGTATGGAGCTTTTCTTAAAATCACAACATTCAATTGCTTCTGAAATCGGTTTCCTTTATCTAATCATTCCGAATTTTGGTACACCTGGTGTCCTCCATTGGGGGTACAATCTCTCTAGATTTCATCAAAAAGTAATAAGAAACAAAAATGTTATAGCCAGAAATATGTTTTTTAGTTTTTTCCTTTTATTTCAAAAAACAAATGTCATTTTCAGTCCTCGATTGCACCAAACTAAAGACCAAACCGATCCCGACCGAACCAAATACCGAATCTGACCTCACCGTTCGACCCAAACCACCAAATAGGCAAACATCCAAACCAACAAACCAAATGCAGCCAAACCGAACGGGCGAACCAAACGAACGCAGCCGAACCGAACGGCCAAACCCGAACTGTGATCTGTTCGCCCATCCCTAGCTCATATGCTATTTTGCATTGTCATTTGTACGATTCCCTGAGAGCCCAGCACTTAGCTGCTTTGTTGGGAAAGTATCCCGGCAGAGCAGATGAAACTCTGTTAGAGTATCTCTTGGGGGCCAGGAATTCCCTGGTGATTGAGAGTATTGCCAGGTTTTTGGTACAAGTCCTGCACTGTAGGCAGAATTTTCTCAATTTTAGACCCCAGTATGCTTTAGATATGAGTCTCTGCAGAGGGGGGGGGGACCACTCTTGTCCTGGCCCATTGTAGTGTAATGGGCTGATTGCCTCACTTGGCGGAAGGTGGCTGGTATAATAGATTGCTGTAAGTAGCCCAGGGACCCCTATATGAGGAAGGATACTGAAACTCTGGGTTGGCATCCCATGGTTTGTATTAAGAGAGGGGGTGTATGCTAGTAGGAGGAGGGAGTAGGGCCTCATGACTTGATGTATCTGATATTCCCTTGTAATTCTATGGCTGGTATTGTAGGTGTAGAGCACGTTTGATTTCAGCATCTCTTAACTTTTGGGATATTTTATGTTTTTATATTATTTACTATGTGTTGTACATACTGTCATGCTGTAGGCGCTATCATTTTGCGTCGTATGTATTTAATTTTTGTTCTTTGTTTGCAATAACCTTTGGTTATGCAATAAGCTTACTACTACTACTACATCTTTGCATGGCCTTGGAAGAAGACTGTGGTGGCAGTGCAGGGAGAGAGGGGTACAGTATGTGGAGAGAATAGGTGGCATGGGAGCCTGGGAGCTGAAGCAGATAGGCACAGAACATGGGGCAACAAGGAGGAAAGATGGGGGAGTGGCCCAAGCAAAGGTGGAGGCAACTGGGAGATGGTATGGACAAAAGGGAGAAGCAAGGGAATGTATGTAAGGTAGCTAGACTTTACTAAAGGGCTTGTCTGGAGAAGCAAATGCAAAAATGTGGTTTCATGTTCAATTAACACCTTTCCCCTGATCACTTTGTTATTTATTATTAATTATGATTATATTATTATTTATGATTGCACTTTCAGTGTCCAGAATGATTTACAGTTCTTTTCACCCCAACAACAGTGCTATAGAAATCCTGTTGGAAGAGGCAGTTTTTAGGAAGCAATATCCACATTTAACATTAGTTTTGGTAAGTTACAAACCCTATTAAGGTGTGTACGGTCATGCCTGTCCTTACTGCAGCAAGCCAAAAGTTGGCAGCCGTAACGTTTTGCACTTTTCTCCCAGTGCTCATGATGAAAACGATTATCCCAGCTGCAGTGGGCAACAATTCTTCATTCTCCTCCATCTGTCTACAGCGTTGTGCTTGTTTAGGACAATCTAGAGCTACAACCTGCCAGTAAGAAGCTAACTTGGAAGGATCTGAAGACTCTTTATCTTCATACCCTTTGCAGAACTGCCAAGAGGCTGCGTTACTGAACTAAATCGAGGCTTACACCAGTTGAGTGTTCTGAGGATCAGGACACATGCATCCACTACAGAAGTAGTTGGGAACCTCTCCCTTCACCTACAGGCCACTTGGAAAATTTGTACAAGCTCTAGGCATAAGAAAGGAGTTGGGGGGGAAATAAAGTCGGGGGAGGGCAGAGAGTTTGTGCTGAGGAAGGGAGAGGAGGAAGAAAGAAGGGTACAGATTATGGATCCATCCCCTATTCCTGAGCACATGTCCCTTCCCCAAGTGCCTTCCTTCAGTGCTTGAGGGTAGGAGCTAGATCAAGAGGCCAAATCCTGGAGCTGGAGGGAGGCCAAATGAAACCCAGCCAACAGCCATGGGCTGGGTTTATTTAACACATGGGAGAGATTCCCCATGCGTGTACTGCACTAAGGGTGCATTGACATGAGTCTCTTCTCCCACATTTTTAATTGCTTGCAGGAAATAATTATTTTACTTTGTTTTTCACACATCGTTTCCCTCACTGTAAGCTTTGTCACAGATATTGTGAGAAAGGAGGATGGGGGTGGGGTGGCGTTGGAGGATAGGGGGTCTCCCTTGGGGGGCTGGTGGGACAGCCTCCGAGGGGAGGTTGGGGGAGTGGACCGGCGGGTGTTCCGCAGCCATTGGGGTCATGACTGGCTGAGGGAATTATGGTCCTTCTGGGAGGCATGTTAGATATGAGAGACGGGACAGATGTTTAATACCTGTCCCGCTCAATGGCCCCCAGACAGATGGTGTGGTGATCGTTAATCAGAGGGGCCCTAGCCTCGGCTTGGTGTTGGTTAATGTGAGGTCGGTTGCTAATAAGTCAACTACGGTCTGGGAGTTGATTCTGGATCAGGCAGCCAACTTTGCATGTAATACAGAAACCTGACTGGACACTGAGTCGGGGCCTATATTGGCTGACCTTGTTCCAGCTGGGTACTCCATCCAGCATCAACTGCAACTGTGCAATCTATCATGGGAATGGAGGGCCTCCACCTGGTGATGGATGTGGCCGAAGACGGAGTAGAGTTGCTGCTGATTTACCATGCACCTACCCATACAGCAGCTTCCCTGCCTTCTCTGACTGAACTGGTGTTGGAGGTGGTCCTGGGAGACTTCAATATCCATGCTCACGCCAGTCTTGGAGGGGTGGAGCATGAGTTTATGGCCGCTATGGCAACCATGGGCCAGTCTCAGATAGTTGTTGGCCCTATACATGTTGGGGGACTGTCACGGGGAAGGGGGGGGGAAGAAGGGGAAAGGCAAGGCAAGGCAAGAGCACACAGGGGTAACCCGCACAAGCATGAAGGCCTCCTTACCACTCTCTGTTAGGGAATACCTGGGAAACAAGCCTGTCAGGATAGTGTGCTGGCCCTTAGATCTCAAGGAGATCAGGCCTCTATCATCATAGGGTCCAAAGCGGACTCCGTAGGAGTGTAACCTCTCGTGCACACATATACCACAGGTACACAACAGTCCACAGGGGAAGGGAGGATAAGTGATGGTAGTGGGGGATTGTGGGGAAGGGGAACTGGGTCGAGAGGGGGAAGGAATAGGGCTTTCGGTCCCAACAGGAGAGGGAAAGGAACCTGGGGGGTTGGGGGGGTGACGGCTGGCACTCTGCACGTTCACCATACACTCACACACTCACTCACAGGGAAATACACAAAGGATCAACAACACTTGTACCACTATAACTCTCAGACAATAGACAAAGGAACAACAGACAAAACCAGACTTAGCTTTAGCAGGGGCCAGCTTCTCAAGCTCTGATTGCCTCTATGTGCCTCACAGCGCCGGGGTTTTATACTTCCTGCTTTGCCCCCTTACGTGCCTGCAGCTGTGTGGAGCGCCGCACTGGCTCCGGCATTGACCCCGCGCCACATGAGGTCAAAGGCTGGGGCTCTGTGGGGCCGACATGTAATCAGGTTGTCCTACCAACTCGGTGCCGCCGCAGCCACTTCAGCCGCGGGCGGTGCATCAGCATGGTTGCAAGTGGGGGGAGCAGCTCTTTAGTGTGCTGCGGGCCCCCAGGGGCGCCCCCCCCGGCAATGTCCCGGGTCAGTGGCTCTGACAGGGCCATACCCTGGACATGATATTTTGCACAGACCTTGAGGGGGGGGGGTTCTTTTGTGGGGGAGGTTTCAGCGGTGCCCTTGTCATGGATGAATCATTACCTCCTCCACGCTGGTATCCTGGTGCATGTCAGTCCCCGGAGGGGTGCAGAGCCAGATTGGTTGGTTCACCCCCGGAGACTTATGGAACCAGAGAGGTTTCGGAATGCCCTGCAGGATGTTCCCTCTGATGTCGATGGTCGCTCACTCGATGACCTCGTGGCCTTTTGGAATTCTGTGCTGTTGGAGACCATAGTCCGTACAGCCCCATGGCATCTGCTCTCGAATTGCCAACAACGCAGGTCCCCGTGGTATATGGAGGATCTGCAGCGAATGAAATAAGAAAGGCGATGGTTAGAGCGATGATGGCATCGTTCTCGTACTGAAGTTGACCGATTGCGACAAAGTCAGGTTACGTACCTATGCCGTGGAGGTGTGGGCAGCAAAAGTGGCTCTCTTTGCTGCCCTCATTGCGTCCGCTAAGTCTTGTCCAGCTGAGCTTTTCCGGGTGGTGAGGGGACTGGTCAGTCAGACCTCCCTTCGCCTGCATCCAGAGTTATCAAATGCTCGCTGTGACTTATTTGTGGACTTTTTTGCAGATAATTCACTCAAATTCACCAGGGTTTTGACACTGCACTTTTAACGGTGGGTGAACCAGAGGCAGTTGAAGCCCCATCTTGTCCTGTTTTATGGGATCAATTTCAATGCATGTCATCCTCTGATGCAGAGGATGTTCTGGGGGCTGTTCGAGCCACTTATTGTGATCTGAACCCATGCTCACCCTGGCTGGTTAAGGTCAGCCAGGAGACACTGGGGTTATTGCTGGCCAGGATAATCAACACCTCCCTTAGGGAGGGCAGAGTGCCAGAATGCCTCAAGGAGGCGGTGGTGTGGACTCTACCCAAAAAATCATAATTGGATGTTGACGTCCTGGCCACCTATCGGCTGGTCTCTAACCTTCCCTTTTTAGGGAAGGTTATTGAGCGGGTGGTGGCTCATCAGCTTCAGGAGTATCTGGATCGAATCAGTTTCCTAGATCCCTCACAGTCTGCCTTTTGTCCAGGTTATGGCACTGAGACTGTGCTTGTGGCCTTGGTTGATGACCTCTCCCAAGAGCTGGACCAGGGTCGTTCAACCCTGTGGATCCTATTAGATCTCTCGACTGCATTTGATACCATTGATCATGAGTTGTTGGTGACTTGGTTGTGGGACCGAGCCGGAGTGGGCAGGACTGTCCTTGAATGGTGCTGCTCCTTCCTGGCCAGGAGAACTCAACGTGTGGTGCTGGATGATTGTTCATCTTTTCCCCGGGGCTTCACGTGTGGAGTCCTGTAAGGTTCCATCTTATCTCTTCTCTTGTTCAATGTGTATATGCAGCTTTTGGGGGAGGTCGTCAGAGGGTTTGGTGTAAGGTGTCAATATGCTGATGACACACAATTGTATCTCTCTTTTTCATCAGACCCAGACTCAGCAATCTCAGTGCTTACCCAGTGCCTGTCAGCTGTGGGGGACTGGATGAGGGTGATCTGCCTGAAGTTGAATCCCGACAAAAGCCGGGGGAGTGATGGCCCATCCTCCCCTGGTATCTCAGGTCTGTAGTCTGGGGGTGCTCCTAGACATGCAGCTTCGTCTGGATCTCCAGGTGGTGGCTGTGGTGAAGGGTGCATTTCGCCAATTACATCTGGTATGTCTCAGACTCAGAACTTGCCATGATCATCCATGCTTTTATTACCTTGAGACTGGACTACTGTAACGCACTCTGCTTGGGGCTACCCCTGGTGATGGCCTGGAGACTGCAGCTGGTGCAGAATGCGGCAGTGCATCTCCTTACGGGGATGAGTCATCGTGAGCATATTACTCCAATGCTCCGTTCTCTGCGCTGGCTGTTGATAGTCTTCTGGGCCAAATTCAAGATGTTGGTTTAGACCTTTAAAGCCCTGAATGGCTTGGGCTCCACTTATCTGCAGGACTGCCTCACCCTCCGGGTCCTGGATCAGTCTTTGCGGTCGGCTGAGGGCGCCCTCCTTCAGGTCCCCTGGGTTTCCCAGGTGTCGACCATGAGGAGGGTGTTCTCGGTGGCCGCTCTGCGGGTGTGGAACTCCTTCCCATCGGAGGAGGGACCTCCCCTCTTTTAAGATCTGGCTGTTCCGCCGGGTCTTTGTTGAGGGAGACAGGTGATGGGTGGGTTGGATTAGGGTTGAGTTTTTTTCTTGTTTGGGTTATTTTAATGTTTTATATTTTTATGACGTTATTTATCTTTTATAATGTTGTTAGCTGCCCCAAGATGCATTGATTGGTAGGAGGGGGCGGCATAAAAATGTGACATTGCCACAGCCACTGCCAGAAATCCCAGAATGCTGTACGGCTAGTTTTTTTCAAGGTGCATTGTGCAACACTTATTACAGGTGAGGTGGACTAAAGTGGAAAATGTCCCTTCCCACATTATGAGAAATGTGAGGTCATTATTAAACCTTGGTTTGAGTTCTAACGCTTGTGGATTATTTGTTGGGGCATTCTGCAAACTAACCTACTCACACACTTAAAGAAATGCAGGGGAAAGCGGTTCTGCTGGCTTTTTCATCTTGTTATAATGTGCACTAAGAGACACTAAGCAGTGGCTATGGTTACAGACAGGAGCAAGATAAATGAGGTGGAAGCAGGGGCAGCCATTTGGGCAAGCATCTCTGATGCTGTAGGCAGGGATATCCTGCCATGGAGCAGGGGGTTAGACTAGATGACTCTTGTGATCCCTTATAACCCTAAACATTCTGTGTTTGTTTTTAAGGTATGATTGTGGGTCAGAGGAGAGTGGTGAAAGAATTTGGATAATGTAGTTTATAAATCCTTATGCTTTGTTTGAAAACTCAGCAACCCTCCGTCAAGCAGACCCCAGGGATCTGTATAGGACAGAGGTGGGCAAATGACGGCTCAGGAGCTGCATGCAGTTCTTGGGGCCCGTGTATTGGTGCTCTCACCAGTCAGTAGTGGCTTTCTGAGAGCCACCATTTCAACCGCTGGAGCATGCCCGGTGCTGCTATTGCTACTGTCTGAACCCACTGGACCAGCCTGGGAGCCACAGCTTTGACGTGGGGAGGGGGAGAAGGATTTGGGGGAAACCATGCTGAACTGCCCCTGGGATCTGGGGAAGTCACGGTTGCTGTAATGCAATAATGCAATGTAAAATAATAACGTAACGTACAGGCCGCATACCAGTTCGGCTTAGGAGCCCTCCAGGCCAAACCCCCTCAGCCATTGGCTGGATGGGGCTCCCCTATGGGTAAGAATCTCTACTGCCATTGAGTGCCATAAAGCCGTGGGGCTCCACAGGGTGGGACTACATCACGTAAAGAATGGGAGGGGGAAGCCTTGACCCCACCTTTTTCCTGACAGCCCTTTAGTTGCAGACTAGAGACCATATTCTCTAATGAAGCTGCATCCTCTTCTGCTAGTGGTAGGGGTGGCAAGAGGGCCCCGCTTCAGTTTCTTCGCCGGGACACATCCCAATCTAGCTACACCCCTGGGACACAGAGACCATCAGGAAAAGGGCAGATTAAGGCATTCAGCTGCACCTTTCCTGCCCCCATGGAGCAGCAGGACATCACAGCGCTCTGTGAGATCAGTCCTAGGTCTAATTTTTGAAGCCATGCACGACTCTACAAACGAGGTGGAAGCAGTACTTACTGCACTCAGTTCTCTCCTTTGATTAACAGAAACGACCGCATTTATTCCTAATCAAAATGGACTATTTTTTTGGCCAGATTTCTCAGTCTGGGAGTAATTTTTATGGCATATCACAATGTAAAAAACCAAAGCTAACTAACGTGTGCTCTAATTTTCCCAGCCTGAGGGTGGCTGTGTGGGAGAAAGATCATCCATCTGTTCTTTGGCTTGTTTCAGCTTCTATTTGATACATAACTTTCAGATTACTGTTTTATGATGCATCCGTTTCATAATTACCATCCGGTGCCAATGTTTGGGTTATTGCCATGGATGATGATTGATTTTCAAAGCTGACATTTAAATATGTTTACAGAAAGAGAGCAGGCATGAAAAAGATTTGCAGAAAAACAGGCTGCTCCTGACCTGGTCCGAACCCAGAATTGCAGAGAGAGAGAGAGAGTTAGATGAAATCTCTCTCACAAACGCATTCAAGATTACATCTTGATCACATAGAAGCCAAGTCTGCCCTGTGTCCCAACTTGCAATGTAGGGTGAAAATGGAGATGCGCGTAACTCCACTTTAACACCATTTAAACATTTCTTATGCATGTTGCAGGGCTGAATTGGCACCCTATGCAACCCTGCAACATATTTATTTATTTATTAAATAATTTGCTACCCCGCCCCTCCTGCTCCAAGTAGCCCGGGGCAGCTTACAGTGTTAAAACAATCACCTAAAAGCAGTAAAAACAATACAATAAAAAGAGAAGGCACAGAACTAAGCCCCTCCCCCCCACAGACCCCATCTCCCTCGCCAAAAGCCAGGCGGAACAGCCAGGTTTTACACATACGACGCATGCATAAGAAATGTTAAAGTGGTGTTAAATCAGAGTTAAGGTTCATACCTGTTTTCACTCTCCCCTCACCCCTTTGGTTCTAGCTCACCAGAGGCATGCAGGGCAAACAGGGACATCCAGACAATGTAAACCAGTGGTGGGTGACCTCAGGCCCAGGGGGCAAATGCAGCCCATTGCTATTTTTCATTCGATCCCTTTCCAATTCCTGGATCCAGTTCCCACCCACAAACATTGAAAAACCAAGTTCAGGCAAAGGGAGGAGGATGAGGAGATGCATACAAAGATAGGGGATAGATCCATGAGCTGGACCCCATCTTCTTTCTTTCTTTCTTACACACACCCACACCCACCCTCCTGTGTGACCCTCACAGCTTGCACTTATTTTCAAAGTGGCCCCAGGAGGAAAAAGTTTCCCTACCCCTAGCACAAACCAAGGATACTACTTTACCTAATTCAAAATAACTACTCCCCTTTGGTAGTGTTCAGATGCAGTATAAACTGAAGTAATGCTGTGTCAGTTTCCCCTCTAGCTGAGATGTTGTTAACATTGAACTGAGGTCAGTACTCGCAAACTGATAAATGTTCATACCAATAGTTACTTCAAAATACAAACCAAAGGGGAGCATGTACTCCTTAGTTTTCAGGCATACTTCTCTTCCTGCTCCTGAATAACTCCGGTTTAGTGCTCTGGCTGTGTGAATGCTTTGAGAGTAAAACAGAAGCAAAGCTCAACTGCATCAAAATTAACTGTTCATCAGAGAGTGGCCTAATTCTACTTTGACTATCCTCTGGAACTATTCAGACTGATTTTTAAAAGTGAACTCCAACTCTTGGGAAATTTTCATATTCTCATTAGGCATAGTTATGCATACTTTTAAGTCACTTTAGGGTGATTTTAGGGGGAACTAGGTTTGGTTTTTTTGTTACATCTGAAAAGTTTCCTTTAAGATTTTAACTTGAATTTTTTTAAAAATAATTTATATCCCGCCCCTCCTGCCAAAACAGCTCGGGACGGCACAGCTGAGACAGTTACCTAATAGACCACAAAAGTTTAGATGAGATTTTTTTTATTGGATCAGCTAATGCTGGCAAGTTTGCAAACTTTTGGATCACACAGGTCCCCTTTTCAGGCATATAGCAAGTCATAACTCAGTCTCTCAGTCACAGTGAGAGAAGAGATAATTGGCAGATTTGCAGCCAATTTTGATTATTTATTAGGGATGGGCGAACGCGGTTCGGAAGTTCGGAGTTCGGCTCGAACTCGAACTGTTCGGATGACCGAACACGAACGCGAACAAACCGAACACCGAACGGCGAAATGGCCGAACAGTTCGGTAAGTTCGGATTGCGTTCGGATGAGTTCGGGTGGCAAAAAAAGGTTCACTGGAAGGTCAAACATGACAGGGAGGTGTAGTCACTGAGAAGCAGACTTCCAGGCACCAGGGGTGGAGAGAGGCTTGCAAGAAACAAAACTAATTATCTGCCCCCCCTTCCCAACACCTTCTGAGCTAGTCACTGTTCCTGAACAGCAGGCGTTGAGTAGGATTTTTAGATTGCTTTAAGTTTCATTTCAGTTTTGTACTGAAATGAAACTTAAACC
>QEPC01008108.1:2953010-2994688 GCA_003113815.1 Sphenodon punctatus | reverse complement strand
GAAGGATAGAGAGTATACTTTCTACTCAAACAGGCACATGTCCTATACGAGGATTGATTATATCTTTATACGTAGCGCTGAGTGGCCTAGTGGCTACAGATGTGAAATAGAGCCAGCAGTATTCACAGATCACAGCTCAGTAACACTGACATTAAGTACAGGACAAAGGAAGCAATACAAAAGACACAGCTGCAGGTTAAATAAAACAACATTATTGAACATCATGAATCAGGAAAAGATAAAACAAGAAATTGCAGAATATCTTAAGATAAATGATAATGGGACAGTGTCTAAAACAGTAGTATGGGAGGCTGCCAAGGCATTCCTGGGGGGGTCAGAATATAGGGTTGGAGGCCTATAAGAAAAAGAGAACAGAGTTAAATGAGCTATATCTCCAGCTAAAACTGATTGATATGCAAATGAAAACAAGACCTACCAAAAAGGGGGCAAAAGAGAGGGTACAAATTAAGGGACTAATTGATACTATAGAAACAGTTGTTAACAAATTAAAGTATTTAAATCAATACTATTACACAAAAAGTAATAAAGTGGACAGAATTTTGGTTTGGATGGCTAAAAAGAAAAGGTAAAAAGCACAAACAACACAGCTACTAAAATCAGACAAGAGAACATACATCACTGGCATGGAGATGGGGGAACATATTGTTAATTTCTACAAGAAATTATACACATCTGAAAACCCCAATCAGGAGGGCATTAAAACATATTTGGCCGAATTGAAAATACATAAAATCTCAGAGAAGCACAAAAAAATGTTGAATCAACCCATATCGTTAAAGGAAATAAAGGGAATAATTAAAGGTTTACCTAAAAATAAGTCACCTGGCCTGGATGGGTTTATTCCTGAGTTCTACCAGACATATGTGGAACAGATAGCCCCACTTCTGTGTGAGGTCTTCAAAGGGATTAAAGAGAAGAGGGAAATGCCAGAAACCTTTTACATGGCCAGCATAACATTATGTCCCAAGCCAGACAAGAAAGGGAGAGAATGTGGTGACTTCAGACCAATCTCTCTGCTCAGTGTCAATGCTAAAATATTCACTAAAATCCTGGCCTCTAGGTTACAAGTCATAATTGGAGAAATAATCAATTCGGATCAGACAGGATTTATAGGGGGAAGAATGGCGGTGGATAACATACTTAGAGCAATTAATCTGATATACAAAATAAACAAGGAAAAACTGCCGGCTGCAATTTTGTCCTTAGATGATAACAAGGCCTTTGATAGGATGGAGAAAAATTTCCTGCTGGCAACACTAGAGGAGATGGGATTTGAAGGGACCTTTGAGAGATGGGTGGAATGTATCTATAAGAAGCCGTCAGCCCAAGTATTAATAAATGGAGAGCTAACTCCTGCGTTTGCACTAACAAGGGGAACGAGACAGGGTTGTCCGCTCTCACCCCTCCTTTTCGATATAGCAATAGAGCCTCTGATCTTAGCCATAAATCAAAACAAGGAGGATAAGAGGGGTGACGAGCGGGACAGTTGAACATAAAACAATAGTTTATGTGGATGATATGTTACTGACACTATCAAAGCTGCAAACCTCAATACCAGAACTCATTAAGACACAGAGAATTTGGTGCCCTGTCCGGCTACAAGATAAACCTGGAGAAAACACAAATGCTCCTTTTAGAAGGGGCTAAGATCCCGGAGGGGGGGGCTTCTCACATGCTCCCAACACAAGGGAAACAGGACTACATAAAATATCTGAGAATAAAGTTATCAAAAAATACAAAAGACCTATACAAGATAAATTCTATTCCATTGATAAAAGAATTCCAAGATAAACAACATTCGTGGCATAGGATAGGATGTTCATGGTTAGGAAAAATAAATCTGATCAAGATGTTATTACTACCAAAAATACTTTATACTATACAGGCAATCCCGATCCAAATACCTACAGAATTCTTTCAAAAAATAGACACAATAATGAAGTTTATAATTTGGGGTAAGAAGATGCCAAGGGTAAGACGATCTATATTGAAGACGGAGATTGAAAAGGGGGGGTGTAACTTACCAGACTTAAGATATTACCATAAAGCATCGGCATTGAGGGGGGTAAGAGTTTGGCAGCAGGACAAAACAGTCCCAAAATGGAGAGACTTGGAAATAGAATTGCTAGGAATAGAGCAGGGCTGGCAGTTGCTAGATAATACTGACAAAATCGGAATGCGGAGGGGGGAGGGGAAGCTGCATCCTTTTGCAGGGACCGCATTGACAACATGGCAGGGATGTTGTAATAAGATGGAGGTGGCACGGGGAAAGTCACCATACACCCTCCTAGAAAGAGTGGGCCCTACATGGAACAAAAAAGAAACAGAAACCCTAAAGAGATGGAAGGAGAAGGAGATTTACAGAGCAAAACATCTATTTGTAGCTGGGAGTTTCATTACTAGGGACACTTTGGAAGATATAACAAAGGAGAAGGTGGATTTCTGGCTATATTGCAGGATGCATAGTGCTATAAACAACACAAAAGATAAGGTTAATTTTAGTAGGGAGCCAACTAACCTAGAAAACATAATATTTCATGAGGGAATGCCAAGGGGTATATTTTCTATGTTGCATAGAGTGGTAAAAGGTTTATATCATTATCCTAATGCGGGGTATATATCAAAATGGTCGGATGACCTACAGAAAAAATTACAGAGAAAGAAATGCAGGACATATGGATGCATATGACTAACTGCTCCAGGTCTTTGATGGTGAAAGAACCACAAATCAAATTAACGCAAGGTTGGTATATTACCCCAGACAGGATAAATAAAGGTAGAAGAATGTATCCGCCAGAATGCTGGAGGGGTAAGGGCACATACTTACATTGCTGGTGGAGTTGCCCGAAAGTGGCTAAGTTTTGGAAAAAAATATGGGAAACAGTCGAGGGACAGTTGGGAAAGAACCTTCTGTTCCGGCCGGAGATAGCGTTACTAGGGATATATCCTGCAAAGACCCTGAACACAACGCAACAACGATTCTGCCAGAATATGCTCCTTGCAGCGATACATACTGTGGCTAAAACATGGAAGCACGCTAAAGGACTCAATAGAAAAGCGTGGCTCAACAGACTGTGGTATGTAATTTCAATGGAACGCATCACAGCAAGCTTAGAAGAAGACCTAAAAAAATTCTATGACAGATGGTCTACATGTTGGACAGTACTAACACAATATATAAAGATGGACACTAGCGATAGCTCAACCTGCCTGAAAGCAACATATTAACTGAGCCTGAAGGGGGGAGGGGAAGGTTTTTAAAAAAAAAATATGTGGAAAGTTGGGGACTCCACAAAGGGGATGGGTAAGGGAAATTCCACACTAGAGTAATGGTCATCAGCCACCAGAGGATGTGACAGAAAAAGAGTGGCACAAGTTGATGGATATAACTGGATGTAAGAGATGTGAAAGTTGTACCTTACAAAAAATGCAAAATAAAAAAATATATATAAAAAAAGATGAGCCTGGAGCTGTCACGCAAACACCCATTCAATAACATTCCCTAAAAAAGGAAGCTTAAAGACAGGCCAATAGCTGGCTGGGGAAGAGAAGATGACTTCTTAAGCAGAGGCCGGACAACTGCAGTTTTAAGAAAGTTTGAAACCCTGCGCTCCTGAACCGAGGCATTGACAACCCCAGCCAGCAACAACTCTAGCATCTCCCAGCCAGGACAGACAAGGACCTAGTTCACAACTGTTTACCCTCACTGCCACAAGCACCTCTTCTACATTGGTGAAGGATACCGATTGAAATTAATCCAAATAAAACAGGACAAGACTGAGTTTCCATAACCTCAAACTCTGATTCTGCAGGTAAGATAGCAGGACCCAAGTTGTGGTGAATACGAGTTATTTGGTCTGCAAAGTAGTTAATACATTTGTCACAGCAGGCATTATATGACTCATTTCTGGGGCGGAGGCAGATTGCATTAACCAGACCCCTCACTGCCTGGAACAGCTCTGCTGGATGAGACTTTGCAGTCACTATGATAGAGAAGAAAGCTTTCTTTGCATGATAGCGAAGAAAACTTTCCATCACAGCCAAGCATAGTCCTTCAAAAAAATCTATGATGCAAATTGGTCAGCTTCAATGCGAGTTGAGCACCAACTGTGCTCTAACCGCTTACCCTCCCGCTTCAACCGACTCAGGTCATCTGTAAACCAGGGGGACGGGAACCTGTGTTGTTGCAGTGGAGAGGATGTCTAGGTGTAACCATGTCGGTGACCATGGTCAAGATGCCATTCCATAAAACAACCAGCTCATCAACTGAGTAACCTCCAAGGTCAGTAGGTAAATCCCCAGAGTTCTGGAAACCAATTGGATCAATTAGTCTCTAAGGGCAGACCAGCCTAATGGGTCCACCACCCTGATGAGGGCATAGAAGCTGCTGTGGCAGGAGAGTTGCAGGATATAAATTAAAATGGAATGGAATAGAAGGGTGGGGGATCTGTGCCTTCAGAAGGTAATGGTCTGACCATGACAATGGTGTTGTAACACCCCTGATAACCAGAACCCACATTTCCAGGTTGGTGCAAAACATCAAATCCAATGTGCGTCTCTACCTCCTGTGTGGGCCCAGATCATTACCTGGGATAGGCCATTGGTTGTCATGGTGGCCATGAACTCCTGTTCTGCCCTGGAAAGGCTGACCTCAGCATACACATTGAAATCACCCAAGATAATAAAAGGCTGGACGATTCTTCCACCACCACCTTTGAAACCAGTTCAGCTAGAGCAGTTAGGGAGTCAGACATGCAGCAAGGTGGTCAGTACACCAGCAGAATCCACAATCTATCCCCTGCCAAATCCAACATCCGGTGGACACACTCCATAGTGGCCAAGTCAGGCACCAGAGACCTTAGAAAGGTCAAGGTGTCTTTACAGATGACAGCCACTCCCACTCACCCCACCCCTGATCCTAGGCTGATGTTGCACAGAGTACGCGATTAGCATCATCTGGGACAAAATTGGCACAGATGCCTTATCCAGCCAGGTCTCTGTAATGCAAATGAGATTGGCAGCCTCATCTTGAATAAGATCACAGATGGTTTGTGTTTTATTAGCCACTGACCTTGCATCAAAGAGCATCAGTGTCAGATCAAACGCCCTACCAGACTTAACCCCCCAAATATCCTTAAACAGGGAGGACGAATAACACAGGGAAAAGGGAATTGGTCACCTACCTTTGGTGAATTCTTTTTCCCCCTGCACTCTGGATACTCCTCCGTTTGGGTAGCTCTCTGCTTTGACCACCAGGAGGCAGAAGTAAACTTTTCACTGCGCCTGCATGTGTGGAGCTACCCCGATTCCTTCCCAGCCTAGGACTGGGTTCCACTCCCTCAGGATAGTCGCAGTGAGGCTAAGAGCAATTAATATACTAACAAAATGTAAAAATTGAACTTGAATAACTACCGGGAGCAAACCTGTCTCCCGGCCTAACAATCCTTATACTACTAGAGGTTGAGATATTTGTAGGTAATCCCTGTTTCCCCAGGTGTGTTGCTGTTTGGTAGGGAGGGTCAGAGGAGTATCTGGGTGCAGGGAAGAAAATAATTCACCAAAGGTAGGTGACCAATTGCCTTTTCTCCCCCTGCCTCTGGATAGTCCTCTGTTTGGAATGTACCCGAGCAGACAAAAGTCCTCTAAGGGCGGGAACAAACAGCACTGCGAGTATCCAGTACCGCTTGAAGCACCCTTCTACCAAACGCAGCCTCTGTGGATTTGAACACATCTAACTTGTAGCTTTTTACAAACGTGCGTAAAGACGACCATACGGCTGCCTTGCAAATTTCTTCGTATGAAGCCCTGGCCTTAAATGCATACGAGGTCGCTGCACTCCTTACCGAGTGAGCCCAGATCTGTAATGGGGGAACCTTCCCCTTTGCTTTATACACCTCTATAATTCCCTGTTTCACCCCCTTTGAAATCAGAGACTTTGAGGCTTTAGAGCCTCTGTACCTGTCCTGATATTGAGAAATAGGGCTGTGGACCTTCTGAAATTCTGGGTCCTAAAACAGGTAAATTTTTAAGGCCCTGCGCACATCTAAGGTGTACCAGATTTTCTCTTTGGGATGGACAGAACGAAGGGAGGATTACTTCCTGAGATCTGTGGAACAGGGCATTGACCTTAGGCATAAATGCTTGATCCAACCTCAGGGTGACTGACTGACTTCCTGAAAATAACAAAAGTTATTCTCCATTGAAAGAGCCCTCAACTCAGAGATTCTTCTAGCTGACGTGACTGCCACGAGGAAGGCTACCTTTATGGTTAGAAAGTATAGAAATACATGTCTAAGGGGTTCGAACAGAGTCCTGGTGAGAGAATCTAAGATCAGATTTAAACTCCATGATGGGCACCTATGAACCACTGGAGGAAGAAAGAATTCTAGCTGCCCTCATGAATCTCCTGACATGCCTGTGAGCCAAAATGGGGCTGTTGGAAATCGCCCTGATTACTGAATCCAGGGCTGCCACCTGTCTTACTAAAGTATTAGGCTTTAGTTTAGGCCCTTGTCTAGTCCCTGTTGTAGAAAGTCCAGGACCTCTGGGACACCCGCCTTGCAGGAGTCCTTCTTCCTTGTCATTGACCACAGAGCGAACATTTTCCAAATGGCTCTGTATGCTCTTCTCATGGCCGGTCTTCTAGACAGTCAAATAGTGGCTAGGACGGCCTCTGAATAGCCCTTCTCCCGCAAGGCTGCACCTTCAATCTCCAGGCTGTCAACCTTAGATTTGATAAGTTGTCGCACTGTATGGGTCCCTGTGACAGGAGGGTGGGGAGGTTTGGCAATGACTTGTACGGTGACTGGCTCAGGTGGACTAGATCCGAGAACCACGGTCTTCTGGGCCACCATGGTGTTATGAGTATGACCTGTGCTTGTTCCCTGATGATTTTGGATATTGTCCTGGCTATCAGGGGGAAGGGGGGAAATGCGTAGAGACCACCTCTGGGCCAAGGCTGATTTAGTGCGTCGGTTGCCACCGCCCCCTCGCAGGGATCTCGTGACATGAACTTCGGCACTTGAGAATTCTCTCTGGTGGCGAAGAGGTTCATCTGGGCAGGTCGAGGTCTTCACTATTTTCCTGAAGACCCCTGCACTGAGGGTCCATTCGTGGGGGTCGATTGTTTGTCGGCTCAGCTAATCTGCCTGCAAGTTGTCCTTGCTCCTTACATGGAGCCTTGAGTGAGGACAAGTGAACTTGCGCCCACACGAATAGCTTGGTGGCTTCCAAGTGCAGGCCCGGGGCTCTCGATCCCCCCTGGTGATTCACGTAAGCTTTGGCTGTCGTGTTGTCGGTGTATATCAAGAGGTGCCAGTTCGTGATGGCTGGGAATAGCTGCTGTAATGCCAGATGAATGGCCTTCAATTCTAGGAAAAATATTCCCCATGTCATATCCCTGCTGGACCATAGGCCCTGAAAGGAGAGAGATCTCATGTGAGCACCCCAACCCCTGAGGCTGACACCCGTCGTTGTTATTGTTCTGGGCGGATCTGTTAGCGGAGTCCCCATTTCGAACGTCTCTGGCCTTAACCACCAAGACATTGAAGTGTTTTAGGTCTGGTGGTATCAATACCCATCGGTTGAGAACTAGTGTGAGATCTCTGCAAAGGACGCAGCCGCCATTGCAAGGGCCTGAGATGGAATCGGCCCCATGTTACCTGCCATGTACATGACACCAACAGCCCCAGCAACTGTGCCATGGTCTTCAGCCTCGTATTTGGTGTCTTAGATCTTGAATTAAGGTGTGAACTTTCTTCCGCCTGGATGAAGGAACTAAGGCGACGTCTGAGGTAGTATCGAGGATTACTCCCAGATGTTCCAGCTTGTGGGTCGGGGTCAGATTACTTTTGTCGCTGTTGACTAGGAATCCGTGCAGCTCCAGATACTGCACCGTCCTGTATAAATCTGATAGGATCTGTGTCTGGGATTGGACTCTAATGAGGCTATCATCCAGATATGGGTACAGGTGGATCCCTTCCTTTCTGAGGTTCGCTATTAGAGGGATTCGAATCTTTGTAAAATGTCTGGGGAGCTGAGGATACACTGAATGTCAGGGCCCGGAACTGCCAGTGAGAGTCTTGGTAGAAGAATCGGAGCCACTTCCTGTGGGGCGGCCAGATTGGGACGTGCAGGTATGCCTCCTTTAGGTCCAGGGAGATCAACCAGTTGTCCTTTCTCAGACTCTGGCAGATGGATGCGACTGTCTCCATCTTGAATCTGTGCCTTCTTACGTGCTTCTTTAGAGCTTTTAAATCTAAAACTTCTCTCCAGTCCCCTGACTTTTTCGGTACCAGAAACATGATGGAATAAAGGCCTAAGCTGAACTGCTCTGGTGGGACTTCCTCTATGGCTGAGTCTCTCCTAGCGTGGCCTGATGTTTCTGTGGGTCTTTTGAGATGGAGGAGGGGCGGAATCTGTTGCTGGGCTGGTTTTTTTTAGCTCTATGGAATAGTCCTGGCTTATGGCCGTCTGGACCCACAAGTCTGAGACTGACTGCTCCCAAGCTGCTGAGTAATGCTGTAGCCTGCCCCCCACCTCTGACGAGTCCCCTGCCTCTGCAGTTTCAGGATAGCCATAAACCTTGTTTTGGTTGCCCAGGGACCTGTGCTTCTGTTTGTCAAATCTGCCCTGCTTTGATCCTCTGGCTCGAAAGGGAAAACTGCATGCAAGTTCCCTCCCACCCTGGGGTTGGAATCTTCTTGAACCGTTGTAACCCCCCCTGCTCTGAAGGGTTGGGACCAAAAAAACCTTTTCTTGGCTCCTACTTGCTGCGAGGTCTTATGCTTGCTCTTATCATTGACATCGGCTAGTACCTTATCCAGGCACATGCCGAATAATTTTGAACCCTTATAGGGTCCCGAGACCACTAGGTTCTTTGCGGTAACATCCCCCTGCCAAAATCTCAGACAGACCCTCCTTCTTGCTGAGATAGTATTTGCTACTGACCAGGTCAGTGCATCTGTGGATGAGTCAGCTAATAATGCTGTGGCCATGAGAATGCAGGATGTCAGCTTTTGTGATTATTTTTTCTGAAGTCCCCGGGGTCTTGGACCTCCTGCAACCAGGCTAGGAGTGCTCTGGCTACATAGGAAGACAGGATGCTGATTTTTAACAAGGCGGCTGAGGAATCTAGGGCTCGCCTCAGAGATGAATCAATGGCCCTGTCAGTGGGGTCCTTCAGGTGGCAATCTCCCTCCGTGGGGAAAACCGTTTGTCTGGCTAGAGACGCTGCTGCAGCATCTAGCTTAGGATTCTTAAATAGGGGCTCCTTTCTAGTGAAGGAATAAAGGGAGTCCTGAGTCCTATTAATCTTGTAGGTCCTGTTGGGGCACTTCCACTCCTCTAACACTAGCCTCTCAAAGGTTTTGTCCAGGGGAAGCCCCTGGTCCCTGCCATGCACGGAGGGGATGTATTCCCTATGTTCCTCCTCCTGTGGATCCGAGAACTCACCCTTTGAGGGTTTTTCCTTCATTTGGAGGGTTTTAATCACTTGGGAAAAGAGCTCCACATGGGAAAGTGAGAACTATCTGTCTCTTTCCTTGTGGTCTGAAGGGGGCTCTACATACTCCCCTTCCTCAGCTCTGGAAATCTCTTGGCCTGAATCAAGGTCAGAGTCAGAATGCAGGCCACCATGAGGGAGGGAACTAGAGGTCCCAGACCACTCACTAGGGGAGTTCTCCTCAGAGCCCTGAGGGGATCCCAAAAGGCGGGCTATGGTGCCCTCGTGGCGCTTTACCCTGTGTTTTTCCCGCCTTTTGTGCTCTGTCCTGCGGGGCCTTTTAGCAGAGTAAACTCGGGGGGTGGGGGTGACCTTTTGTGCTTTCTCCAAGTTTGGAGGTCACAAAGTCTATCTAAGGACTCTAAAATCTTCCCCATGGTAGTATTTAGAGATGCCACGTAAGCTACTTGTGTCTCCTCTGTGGCCTGCTGTTCTTGCTCCACTAGTGCCTCCATCAGCACTGAGGGGAAAGACTTTGCCTGGCCTGGGGAGCCACTGTCGGGCTGAATGGAACTCAGCCAGGGTGAATCTGTTCTTGGGCGAGGGGAGAGCAGGCAGCTGTTAGCCGTGGTTTGAATGCATGGCCTCCCCCACTCCCAGGCTCAGTGCAAGGGAGCCGGCTAGGGCTCAAAACACAGTTCCCAAGACCGCGCCTGGGAACACGCTGCTGATTGCTCCGCCTGCCTTCCTAAGCACCGCTGCTGGCACCAACAGTTCTCCCGAGAGAGGAACACCAAAAAAATGATTCCTGCTGGTCCAAGGCAGAGAAGAGACTGAGGAGGAATCAGGGTAGCTCCACACACGCAGGTGCAGTGGAAAGTTTACTTCTGCCTCCTGGTGGTCAAAGCAGAGAGCTACCCGGCGTATCATCCAGAGGCAGGGGGAGAAAGAGACAAGTGTCTCTCCCAAGAACCCCAACGGTCTATCACCCCCTCACCATACCTGCCCCTGCCCAACACGACCCACGCAGGTGCAGTGGAAAGTTTACTTCTGCCTCCTGGTGGTCAAAGCAGAGAGCTACCCGGCGTATCATCCAGAGGCAGGGGGAGAAAGAGACAAGTGTCTCTCCCAAGAACCCCAACGGTCTATCACCCCCTCACCATACCTGCCCCTTGCTAACCCCCCCCCCCCCCCCCCCGGAGGTGGGTAGCCAGAGAGGCTCTCCTGAGCCCAGCATCCCTAGAGGCAAAGCAGTAGAGGTGACAAGCGGGGAAAACATCTCCTTCCACGTGCCCATACACCACCTCTCACACGGGGGGCCATGGCACACGCTCCCCCCTCACCAGGGAGCCAAGGCACGCCCACACACATACCCATACTCCCCTACAGTCTTCTTCCCACAGGCCCATACCCCCTCCCAATTGGGGGGGGGGGATCATGGCACTTCCTTTCACCCCAACTAAGCCACCCTGAGCCTCTGAAGGAAGGGAAGCATAGAAATATGAATGAATAAATAAAATTAAATTGGGCTCTATTGGGTGATTTATGACCTTAAACTATATTTTTGCCAGCACTTCTTTTATCAGTCATTCAAGAAGGCTTTTGTGTCAAGAGGCGACTTAAAAAATCCTTGGCTGCAATCTTCAAACCAGAGGAGTTCCATTGAACTCTATTGGTCTTCAACGCGACTCCTCTGGAGCAAGCAGTTGGGAGATTAGTCTTAACCCATGACAGCATGGCCAACTGATCCAAGACTTTTAGAACTCCTTTCCACCTGAAAGCTTGAATTTGTTCACTTTCAGAGGAGCACTATAAAGCTCACCTCTTCACTCTTGTGTACAAAGAGTTGGGGCAGAAGGTATTGCATCAGATCGAAAGTCTTATATTTATCTAATAATAATAATAATATTTTGAGTGTGTAGACAAGCCATCACACAGAAAACAATAACAAATATACAAACAAACAATCAACTGAACCCTGGCAAAACAATGCCAGGATATATACAGAGATCAGGATCTACATGTCACGCAACCTCCCTCACCTTCCTCACTTATAACAGACATCCTGCACCTTGTAGAGAAAAAAAGCTACAGCCTTAGTTGTTTTTTTGTCCCATCCAGATAATAATGACAGCAATACCTACTGATCACTCCTATATATGTTCAAATGAGGCAGAATCCATTTTGCTCGTAAGCCAACATACCATTCGCAGTGCAACAGGATATGCTCCATGGTGTCTGGCATCCGCAATGGGCAATCACATGTGACAGCTGACAGATGTCTCCCCATGAAGCGACCCTCCGTAGCACCAGAGGGAAAAACACTCAACCTTGCCATGGAGAAACACACCCACGAACTTGGAGGCTCAACTGGTGTTGAAAATACATTGCAGGTGCATGGGGGTAATCATACAATTCCATAACCGGGGCCAGGGAACTCATGGTTCTAAGGGTGGCAGTCTCCTCCTGCGAGGTGGTATCTGACAACCTTTGGCAAAAAAGGGTCCTTATAGCCCCAAGTTATATTTATCTAGTTGTTGGGGATTTTAAATTTCTCCCCCATCAGACAGTAATTAACAGGTCTATTCATATATTTTAAAAGAGTAGCACAAGTACCCATAGCAATGGATAAATGCTCGCTGATTGTCGTTTCGCCAAAGCTAGTGAAATAAGTAGTCCAATGAGCAGAGACTTTACAGCTCAGAGCCACTCCACCCTCCCCACCCAGAGACTTATGAACACAGATCCCTGACAATAGTTGTGTTAAATGAACATTTCCAAATTTCCATGTAATGAAACCCCTTTTGAGAGTGTGGCAAACTAAGGACCTTATGCAGAATAATCTGGACTTCTTGTAGTCACCCCTTTTCACTCTCATAGGTACTTGCATAGCTCTGCAATACAACAGGATTTGGAGTACCTCACAAAATCATCTTACCTCACAGGAATGTTGTGATGTCCTACTATTCCCATTTTACACAAACAGAGCAGACATCAACATGGATCATCTCTCTGCATCCAAATGAAGTATCTACCAACAGGAAGTCTTTCAAGCTATTCCAGAACAGCACCCTGGCACCGAAGAACCTATTTCCACTCTCATTTTGTTGCTGCAATATATAAACATTTCTAAGGACACATCATCTCCCCACCCCGATCATTATCCTGCCATTGAGTGAACACAGACATGCACGTAACGCCGCTTTAACATTTTTATGCATGCTGCAGGGCTGTATTGGTGCTCTATGCAGCCCTGCAACATGCATAAAAAGTGTTAAAGTGGAGTTAAGGTGCATGTCTGTTTTCACCCAAGGTGACTTTTGCAAACAATTGTTCTGTTCACTCTAATAGTTTATGCTATGCCTTTCCTTACTCAGCCTTCTCCCACACTGTTCTCCAGGACAGGAGTTTTCTTTCATTGCCTGCTGCCTTAGACAATAGGGATCAGTTCTGTTTGTTGGCGGGTGCTACTGCAATAAACATGATTAACAAGGTATTCCAGCAACTGGAAAGGCATAGAGCAAGTTCGGGTCTTTGCCAATGCAACCTTGTTCTTTCCACACTATTTTCAGATGCTTTGTCCAGTAACAGACTGATGACAGACTACAACGAAAGTGTTGGCATGATCCTAGTTTTGGTGTGATTTAAAGGCAGGCCGTAGAAGGATTTCCTTCAGCTCACATCTATGACACTTCAGCCAGTGTCAACATTGAATCAGCCCATCATCCATTCTGACACAATTTTCTAGGCAAAGTTTTGTAAGACTGTAGTCAAATGACTCGAATTGTAATGTCAAGACTGCTCCAAACTAAAGGGCATCTAATGTGCAGTTGATGCTGCCCGGTTACACTTGACTATCCTTCCCTGATTCAGCTCCGAACCAGCAGTTTTCCAATCCAAAGGCAATAACGAAAGGGCTGTGTCAAACATCAGTAACAGTGCATGACACTCAAAATAGTACCTAAACATACACCCAAACATGTATGAGTTCTGGAGATAGAAATAATTATTGCACAATTTATACAGGATTGAATTTCCAGTGGTGGCAAAATTGAGGTTAGTAGCATTCAGGAATGAACTAGTTTGTTGAAACTCATTTATTCGTTTGAAGTCATGTGGCTGCTTAATATGCAAAAATCAGAACCAAAGGCAACTGTGTACAAAATAATTTATTACAGCATTACATATGTTGGCATTATTTTACAGTGAGTTTTTCATTCAACAATTCTGAATCTAAACAGATGAGACACAAAGGAGACTGTTTTAATCAGAACAGTTTATTTGTCTTAATAAAATCCCCCTTTCTTGAATTTATTTGCATTAGAGGGTCTAGTTTAATATTACTGAAATATTTACATTGCAGAGAAATAAAAACAAAACTGACTGAATGATTCTGTTACAGTTTCCAGAAAATGTGTTTTCTGTATAAGCCACAGTATATTTAAGTTCTGATAGCAGTTTATAGAATGTAAAGCTGTTGTATGTAGCCATTTTGTCCAGCAATATAATGCTTTAAACAGCTATATTTAGACTTTCATTTTGATGTGTTGTATGTTTTAAATGCATTTAACAGTTAATGCACCAAAATAGAGTAAGAAAAAAGGTTCACTGTGATTTGTAGTCAGCCTATTTGTGCTCCCTTAATAATTTTAAATAGAAAATGCACTGCTCAAATACTAATTGCTTTACACCACTTAAAGCAATAGCATTTAAGCAAGCGAAGTATTACATTTGTTGGCCGTAAGTCCACATGTAAGACTTTTAATGGAGGTTTACAGTAAAATTAACAGTGAGTTGTTTTTTTTTTTAATGATCTGGATGGGAGCTATGCTCCCCATTCTATACTTTATGCACGTGCCCAAACCTGGAGTAGCTTTCCAAAAACCATAAGTGGCAACAGAGAAAAAAAAAGATAGACTATCTAAGCAGTATCATATTTACTATTTCATGGAAGTACTACAGTATACTCAACTGTTCTTAAAATGTTAAACCATTCAAAAACTTAAAGGAAACAAAAGCAGTGGAACCACAAGCCAGATAAAATAGTTTTGAAACGTTTGCATCAATTTTAAACCAAACCAAACCTCCATATCCACCAGCATTGGTTCCATATAAGACATAGACCTGACAAAAAACATGCAAACAGCCAACACTTTCATTGTTATGCGCTTCAAAAGAAACCAAAACGGGGGAGGGGGGGGGAAACGGGGGAAAAAAAGATGAAGACAGACAAGACATTATCCATCTTAATTTGCTAAAATCTGCTCAACCGATACATTTCGTTAACAAGAAATGATCACATTTATTTCTATATGCAACAACATTTAGGTGAAAACACAGTCTCTATTGTCCATAATTGGGGAGTTCTGTTAAAAAGACTTAAAACTGTACAAGTATAAACATGACAAATGTTAGAGAATGTTTACATAAACATTGGCAGTTCCTGTTGGGTGAGGGTGGGGCAACAAGCTAACAGCACACTCCACTTTCATTTAATTATCCAGATATTTCATTGTTATCGGTGAGTGATCGTCAAACATATTCTGGAAAAGAAACCCTGATCAGTATTCCCACCAGTCTGTATGTGTAATAGGCAGATATTTTATTTGTATACTACTTCAGATTTCATTGGACAGTACATCGTGGTTAATGGATGTATGATTAACCGATGCAATGCTACCATCCTCCTCATTTGTGGCAGGCATAAAGGCAGATGTAAAAGGAAACAGTTTATGACATGCTGTCCGATACTCCTCGCATTGGGTGTGGCAGGCACCAAAGCTGCCATGAAGGAGAGCCTCCAAGACCTTCGTTAAAGTCTAAAGAAACAAAAAGCAACAACAGCTATCAAAATAAGTTGCTTTGTGAGCAGACACTTGGACACATCAACTAGATACTAGATCTCATGTGTGTAACTGCAGTGCCCTCTACTGGGAATGTGTCATTTTCCTTCTTTACAAAAAACATAAACATGAATACATAATTTTAGAAAAACAGATTTCTTCTAATAACCAAAATGAATAAAGCATCTCTCTCTCTCATATTATTATGCAGCACTCAAGACCACAAGCTAGCTGTCAATAAGCCTCAGTTGTCATCTCGGTCACATTACTTTACCTTCACATTTTTATCTCTCATGGTTTCATCCAATCTAGTAGCAATAGCAATTGCTTTCTCTTGTCTTGATTTGTCCAGGAAGCACATCATCTTACCACCTACGGAATAATAAGAAAAAGTCACATTTTAGTCAATGTGGTTGACATTCTGGTACAAAAACATCCAAAAGCAAAAAGAGTGGTTCTGTGAAGCAAGCACCTGAACCAATGGACCATGGTTTCCTAAGAGGAGTATTGCTCACAGGAAGCCAATAGAATTTTTTCAGCAACAAAAGGGTCAGACTTCCCCTCCAGGTGCATCTCTTGTAATAAAACTATGGGCCCCTGTTAAGCTGCGGCAACCTGTCTCTCGACCAAATTTCAGAAATCAGCCTGTAGGATCACAAGTTAAGTGTTGTGATCTTCTCAAGTGCCTAGTTTTCACCTATAAAGCTCTTCACAACCTTTATCCCCCCTACCTCTCTGCGCTAGTTTCCCTCCGTACTCCAGTCCATGAACTCCGCTCCTCCTCTGTCCCCTCTCGCTCTCCCACGCCTTCCCTGCTCCCCTAACTGCCTTTGTCCCTTCTCCTTAGCTACCCCCCATGCCTGGAACTCCCTCCCTGCCCACACCCGCCTCACCCCCTCCCTTCGTACCTTCAAATCCCTCAAGACCCACCTCTTCCGCTCTGCCCTCCCCGACTCCTCGCTCCCCTCACCTAACTCCTGCTGATACCTACCATCCAGTACAATCTATTATCTTAGGTCTGTGTACTCCTATCCTCACCACACGGACCAGCCTGCCATAATTCTCAATGTAACTAAGCCAAGCACGTGCACCTGGGACTGAGCATCTTTGTGAATGTTACACTCCTTGTCTCTCCCTCTGTTCCCCTTTCTTCGTCTCCCCTCCCGCCCGCCCTTGCCCCGGTCTCTCCGATTGTAAGCCCTAGGGCAGGGACAGCATCTTTTCCATTACTTTGTAAAGCACCAGGTACATTGTTTGCACTATATAAATGCTTGCTAATAATAAATAATAATAATGGAGGGGGGGCACACAGACACAGGGTAATTGCATAAGCTTTCTCTGCATAGGAAGCCAGGCTAACACACAACACCCCAAATTTCCAAAATACATCATTGTGGATCAGGAGTTTTTCAAGGATCTGAGACTGTCAAACTAATTTCTTCCTTTTTTTTCATTCATTACTTGCATGTAACACAACTGTATTGTAATAGCAATGCAAAATAAATATTATTATTTTTTTAATGAAGAAAAGAAACTGACAGGTAAGCATTGTGGCTCTTCTAGTGACACAAGCATAAGAACAGAAGAAGTGCCAGTCTGGGTCAGAGCAATGGTCCATCTAGCCCAGCGTTCTCCCTCCGACAGCTTCAATTGCTTCTGAGACGATCACAACAGGTCCTAACAGAGTAACCATTTCTTACTATTTACTCCCAGCCTTTGATTAACTCGACTAATAGCCACTTATGGACCTATTATATAAGAATTATTCAAATTTTTAAAAACCAGTTGAGCAATTGGCCTTCACAACACCCTCTGGCTAGGGGTTCCACAAGTTCACTGTATGCCCAGTGAAAATCACTCAATTTAATTGGTTTTAAATCTGCTGCCAGTTAATTTCATAGTGTCCCTTGTTTTACTATTGCAATAAAGGGTAAAACCACCACTTTCTACTTACTTGCTCTGCACCACTTAGAGTTTTGTAAACTTCTACCATATTCTACCACTACGGTTGTCTCCTCTTGAAGCTGAAGAGACCTAATCTTTTGAGCTTCTCATATGGAAGCTGTTCCATATTTTGGATCATATCTGTTACCTCTCTGCACTTTTTCCATTTCTAACTATGTCCTTTTTGAGGTGGGGAGACCAGAAAGAAAAATTGGTTCTCTTACCTGGGAATTTTCCTTCTACAAGCTCCACTGGACATCACCTTCAAGTTTCTGGGGAAGTGCCCCGCCTCAACCGCTAGGTGGCATTAGTCCATCACAAATGCAACAAAAGCTTTGACCCAAAAAAACAGCAATTTAACTAGTTAAATTACAAAGGCAACTGAAAGGAAGAAACCCAACACACTCCAATAGCTAGACCACCTCAACTAGGGTAAAAACCCAACAAATTAGTGTTCAGGAATGAGCCAAGCAACTCCTCTGCTGGGTGGGTTGAAGTGATGTTCAATGAAACTCGTAAAAGGAAATTTCCCAAGAAGAGAACCAATTTTCCTTTCTCCCGAGCTCCCTGGACATCACTTCAAGAGACTGGAGAAGTACCAGAGCAGTCACCTCCAACAAAACCCATGGGAGGGAAAAGGAGATGTGGGTCAAATCAATTAAATACAATTGTTTTTTTAAATCCACCAAATACTTCGCAGAACCCCGGCACACAAAGGCCGGCTCGGCAGACTCCAAAGTATGTATCTTATAATGGTTGGTGAAGGTGCGCAGCAGGGAGGATCATGTCGCTGCCCTGCACACTTCTTCATAAGGTGCCCTAGATGTGGCTGCACCTTGAAGAGAATGAGCTTTAACACTCTGCGGAGGCAGAAGAGCTTGCACCTTACAAGATTCCGCAGCACCAACTAGAACCCACTTGGCTATTATTGTCTTTGAGGCTTCCCTCCCCTCCCCCCTTTGACTCAGGCAATAGTTCACAAACAAGGCCGAGGACTTTCTAAAGCCCTCTGTTCTCTGCAAATAAATTTTTAGCACTCTTCTAACGTCCAGGCCAGCTTGTGCCAGAGAACCTCCTGTGGGTGGGAAGGTCTGGGACAAAGGATGGGAAGCAGATCTCCTGAGCTCTGTGGAACAGAGTATTAACCTTAGGAATGAATGCTTGGTCTACTCCTTAAATATGCAGAAAGCTGGATCGATGGATCCAGTTCAGACACTCTCTGAGCTGAGGTAATGGCTACGAGGAAGCACACTTTGATAGTTAAAAAAATACAAGGCTACTTCGCTGTAGGGGCTCAAAAGGAGGACGAGGAAGAGCCTTTAAAACCACATTAAGGTTCCATGTGAGGATCCTGTATGCAACAGGAGGGAATATTAACTTTGTCCTTGCCAAAAATCTTTTAATATGCTGATGGGACCCCAATTTGGAACCTGAAGTAGCCCCCAACATGCTGTCTATGGCCACCACCTGTCTAGAAAGAGTGCTGGGTTTCAGACCCTTCTGGAAACCTGCTTAAAGGAATTCTAGGACTACTTTGACATCTGCTGAGCATGGCTCTATATTGTGCTCTGTGCACCAGCTAGCAAAGACTCTGCAGGTTGATTGATAAATACGTTTGGTAGAATCCCTTCTAGCTGCTAACAGCGTGTCCAAGACCTGATCCAAGTAGCCTATGTTCTGGAGGGATCTCCTCTCAATAGCCAAGCTATCAGATGAAACTGGTGGAATTTGCTGTGAGCGAGAGGCCCTGTGAGAGGCCTGGAGATTAAGGGATCCTCAGAGATGGAGCTATGCTGAGCTTCCCCAGATCCGAGTACCATGGACGTCTGGGCCATGCTGGAGCTATTAGGATTTGACGACTTGATCCTAACTACCATTTTCCCTATGAGGGAAATGGGTGGGAAAGCGTAGAGGAGGCCTGCCAGCCACTGCCCATTCAGAACTTCAATCCCCTCCGCACTGGGACACCTGTTCCTTGTGAAGAATCTGGGAACCTTCGCACTGGTGGAGGATGCAAATAGGCCGAGAACTGGGGTTCCGAAGCTTTTTTCCACAAGAGTGGAATGCCTCTTGGCTCGGCGACCACTTTCCTGGATCTAGCTGCTGTCTGCTGAGCCAGTCCGTCTCCTTGCTCTCCACGCCCCCGATGTGCAGAGCTTGAAGCGACTGGAGATTGAACTTGGCCCAAAACAAGATCCTCATCGCCTCTAGGTGGAGAGCCGGAGATACTGAGCCACCCTGGTTGATCGTATAAGCTCTGGCTGAGATACTGTCTGTGTACAGGAGGACATTTTGGTTCTTCACTATGAGCTTGAAGTGAAGAAGTGCTAGATGAATGGCCCTCAGTTATAGCCAGTTTAAGCTCCTTCTTGAGTCTTCTTAGGACCAGGCCCCCTGCACGTAGCTCTTATCCAAATGAGCCCCACAGCCATACAGACTTGCATCTGTGGTTAGGATGGTTTTTGTGGGCTCCAGCAAGGGCATCCTGTTCTGAAAGCGTGTATCGAGAAGCCTCCAATCTAGGGAGGTCTTGACCCTGTGTGACACCCTGACTGCCGGGTTGAGCCCTTGTGAAAAAGTCAGTTTAAATTGTCACAGGAATTTCTGCAATGATCGTGAGTGCATCCTCACCCACTGGAGAAGCAGGAAACAGGAGACCATTAGTCCCTGAAAGCTCACCAGTTGCTTCAGAGGTGACAAATTCCCAGACCGAATCTGTCTGATGAGATTCCTGATTTTTTTCCTGTCGCTCCAGTCGAATGAATAGCCTCTCCTGTAGGGTATCTATTCTCACTCCCAGATGCTGTGAAGTCTGGGTGGGAACAAGGGCTCTCTTTGCCTGGTTGATCACAAAGCCATGGTCCCCTAGGTGCGGATCGTTCTTTGTACATCTGCTTGGGCTTTCTCCCTGGATGCTCTTCTGATTAATAGGTCATACAGGTATAGATGAACGTGGACTCCCTCCAAGTGAAGGTTGGCTACCAGGACGACAAGAGTTTTCGTGAATGTTCCCGGGGATGTCGACAGATTCAAGTATGAAGGGAAGCACTGGCAGTACAAAGCCCTGCCATTTGGCCTGAGGTAGCATCTGTGACTGACACGGATGGGGATATGAAGGTATGCCTCCTTCAAATCCAGTGAAGCTAGTCAATCTCCTTGTGAAATAGTCGCACAGACTGAACTGACAGTCTCCATTTTGAATTTCTTGAGCGTCACTGAGTGGTTCAGCATTTTAAGTTGGGAACAGCCTGCCATTCCTCCGATTTCTTTGGTATGAGGAACAACGAAGAGTAATGCCCCTGGCCCTGTTGATTGAGGGGGACTGGTTCTGTAGCACCGATGAAGTGTAGGCGAGCTATTTCTGCAAGCATCGCGCCATGCTTCTCTGGAATTTTTGACATTGGCGAGGGGTGGAAGAAGCTGCGAGGCTGTCTTTTTAGCGCTATGAGGTAACCATGGATGATGATGTTGAGCACCCAGTTGTCTGTGCAGGATTCTACCTGAGACTGCGGCAACGAGACTGGGGTAGTCAGGAATCCGACTTGGGTGGCTAAACTGAGCTGGACTCGTGTCTTGAAGGACCGTGTCCTTGTAGCTGCATTTGTTGCTGTCTTTCTGGTTTGTATTTGTGGAACTTTGGCCATAGTTTGAGAACCTATATGGAGCTTTGGGAAAGAAACAAAAAGGTTTGAGTATGTAGAAGCTATCAGGTGTGATTTGGCTGCGGCTGTAAATAAATGATGATGATGAGCTACCAGGTGGAGGGTTTTCTTTTTGGATTTGTTAGATGCTTCTGAGAGTACTTTATCCAAACACACTCCAAACAGTTCCCCCCCCTCGATGCCATGACCCTGGATGCCCACGATATCATGTCAGAAGAGGTATCAACCATCAATGCCATTGAGAGGGTGATGGAAGATGCCAGCAGTCTGTCTCTCTCAGGGGAGTGTCTCAGGATCCCTGCCCTGTTCTAGCCATTTTGCCACAGCTCTGCAGGCATAGGTGACTCGGAGCGCCATACGTAGGAGGGCTGATCCCACCTCAAAGTGGCACCTGAGTGTAGATTCTATCCTCCTAGCAGATGAGTCTGAAGGGAAAGGTCCCCCACCGTGGGGAATACTGACTGCCTAGCCAATGAAGCAGCTGCTGCATTTCATTTAGGCATATCAAAAAGCGCTGTTTTTCATGCGGAGAACATACAGTGTGTCCTGGGTTCTAGTCATGTGAGTACGTTTAGCAGGGGCACTCCACTCATTTCTGATTAAGTTCTCAAAAGTCTTATCTACGAGAAGCTCTTTCTTTGGGATCTTTGGAAAATATTCCTTATCAGAGTCATCTTCTAAAGACTCAGGGGAGCAGTCCTTTTCTGGACTTTATTTATTTAACAGACAGGGCCTTATGGAACGGTGTATATAAGCAGTCTATAGCCTTCAGGGGAAAATTCCTTCCCAGGTCTTTGCCTCCACCTCCCTGGCAGTCAGTATACTCTCTTTCAGGAGGAGAATGTCTTTCCGAGGCGGGGAATCCTGTTCCTCATGCTCTACCTCTTCCTCCTCCCCTGCCCCTTCATCTTGCCTCTCTGCCTCAGAGGCCACACAGGGCGCTCTCTCTTTTTCTTGGCTGGGGGAGGGCATGAACCTCCGCACTTGAGAAGAGTTGTACAGCTACCTCAGTTTCTTGCTCCCCCTTCAGAGGAGGAAATATTCAGGTCCTGGGGCCTGAAATGAGATTTGGAGATCTTGGGAGTCCTCGAAGGCTGTTTGCCTTTATGTACTGACTTAGTTTTGCCCTTAAAGGGAGTCTTTTTTTGCAGATGCTGGGCCCCGTGTAGACTTATCAGTCTGCTTTTTTGGCAGGCCGCCAGAGGGCTGCAGGGCTCCCATTCTATCAAGGGTCACAGTTACCCGACCCAACATGTTGACCTGCAGGGCTTCCTCTGGGGAAAGGCCGGGGTGGGGGGTGGGGGAAGGCTTATGTTACCCTCCAACGTTTGCATCTCGGTCTTGGCAAGGCCTCAGGGCAGAAACACACCGGTACGCAGCAAGAAGTGGGGTCTGCTGATCTGAATTTATATCCCAGTCCGGCTGCTGGCAGCAGGGGTGGTTCGTGCACAGAGCATCCAGAGAGGCTCTGTTGCACCTGCTGTGCCCCTTCCCCATGCCGGATTTGGGGGGGGGGGGGGGAGTGTCAGGGAGAAACACTGAGTGCTTAATTCTTCAGGTCTGTTGTCCGACTGGTAAGTTCTGACTGTCACTCAAACCAGAGCTACAAAATGCCATTCCTCACTGTGTGAGGCAGAACAAACTGGAGAGCCAGGGGGTGTTTCCCAATGACCATGCTCCAGCAGAATTTGTGATGGTCTTCTGCCACCTAGAGGTTGAGGCGGGGAACTTCAACTGAGTCTTGAAGCGATGTCTAGGGAGCTCGGGAAAATGTCACAGAACATTAAAGGTAAGAGTACACCATGGCGGCTTTATATAGTGTGTTGATGTTCTTCATTTTATTTTATGCCCTTTGGCTTATAATTCCTAATATTCAGTAGGCCTGATACTGTCAATGGAAAAGTTCCTTTTCCTTAGTGGTTACACGTAAACCAGAACCCAACACTGTCTATGTATAATTAGGATTTTTTCCCCTCTATATGTATCACTTTGCAGTTAACACTGAATATCATCTGATGTTCAATAGCAACTCTACTTCATGAAAACAATAGGAACAGCCTGCCTGATACAGTTGAGAGAGCAAAAAATGTTTAAAAACTAAACTAGTTAGGTAACAGAGATAGTCAAACATCAAGCTAGAGAAAATTCATCCTATACAGTGAGCCAGGAAGGAATGCTTATCTTTAAACCATTGTGAATTTGTGAAGTTAAAATGAAGTTACTGAAATTAAAAGTTTTGTTAGAATAACAAAAATTAAATACATTATTTGGCATTTTAAATGAAGACCTTATTAGAGTTAACTAAACATAAATTCATGCTATCAGAGTAAACCTGTTCAAGTTGTCTGATCTCTTGCATAAATACAGGGCACTGAATTTCCTCCATTTAGTGCAATATATCATCTCTCCTCCCCTTGTTGAAGAGGGAGAGGGGGCGGGGAATTCCTCCTGGTGCAGGGAGGAGCCAGGTTACTTCATAGGCTGTGCATTGCTTGGCCCGCCTAAGCTGCAGTAAGGGGTGTCGGGCTGGGAGCCTGGAGGCTCACCCCTTTTACTACCCCTGCTGCTGCTCACTGGCAACGCCACCGGATGCCTCCGCTACTGTTCCCTGCTGTCGCTGCCACCAGTGAGGGTGGGGCCCCTGAGCCCCAAGATAGTAACCATTTCCCCTTCCCCTGTTGAAAAAGGGAGAGAGGCCACTGGAAGAGGTTGTGCGCAGCTGGGGAGTCTGCTATCATCAATATGCAGATGACACCCAGCTGTACTTATAATTTTCATCCAACCCAGGCCCTGTGGTCTCGTTGCTGTCCCATTGTCTGGCTGCTATGGGAGATTGGATGATGTCAGGATTGAACCTCAATCAGCTAGACAAGACAGAGATGTTGCTAGTGGGCGGGGCCAGGGATCTGGGAGAGGGGGGACACCCCTGTATGGGGGGAGTCCATGCTCCATTGGTTCCATCTGTGTGGAGCCTCAGGGTGCTCCTGGATGTACAGCTGTGCCTAGATTTACAGGTGCCTTCTGCCAATTGCATCTGGTGAAGATGCTCCATCCATGTGTCTCGTCTCGGACCCTGATCTCACCACTGTCATCCATGCATTTGTTACCTTGAGGCTAGACTATTGTAATGCGCTCTACATGGGGATGCCCTTGGCGACAGTCCGGAAGCGGCAGCTAGTGCAAAATGCAGCAGTCCACCTGGGGGCAGGCTGCAGGGAGCATATAAAACCTGTGCTCCGGGCATTGCACTGGCTGCCTATTGTCTTCCGGGCCCGATTCAAAGTGTAAGTTTTGACTTATAAAGCCCTACATGACTTGGGCCCTGCCTATCTGAAGGATCACCTCACTCCCTGGGTTGTCTGGGAGTGTCCTCCTAGAGGTCCTGCATTATAAGCAGGTCTGAACGGATAGGCGGGCATTCTCGGTGGCCGCTCCATCTCTTTGAAATGTCCTCCTGGCGGAGGTTTGTCTTAGCCCAAATCTTCTTGTCTTCTGCCAGCAATGTAAAACCTGGCTCCTCTGTCAGACATTTGGGGGGGAAAGGGCTATGGGTTAGGGTGAGATGCATTTTTGTGCAGAACTGGGTTTTTAATATTGTTTTAGGATATATATTTATATGATTACTTTTGTATTTTTCTATTTTATTGTTTTATAGCTGATGGAAGCCACCCTGAGTTGCCATTAGGCAAGCAAGGCAGGGTATTAAGTGTAAACAATAATAAATCAACTCCACTGACTTGAGTCCATGCAGGCCTAACCATAGGTCCAGTGGGGTGGGTCCCAGGATGTACAGGAGTCAAAGTGGGCCCTTGCACAAGTGGCTGTGCTGGCAGAAGGTGCAGTGGTGTGTGGGGTGCCCCCTCCGTCCTCCTGGAAGTCCTGGCCAAAACCATAATGGCGCCATGCAGTGGCACGTCTCCGCACAGGGAGGGGAGAAAGTGGGGCAGTGTTGCTCACACAATCCCCTGCACAGAGATGTGCTGTGGTGCAGTGTCCCTACTGCTCCTGCTTGGACCACGGCTTCTGGGAGGAGACTCTTTCCGACAAAGGGAAGGGAAGCTGTTGTAGCGCCTTACTGGTGCAGTTATTAGCACAGGATTCTGCTCTGGCACACACACCCCGCTCCCCCTTTCTGGGCTCACTGCTTGTCCCCCACCCTTATTTCTGTGGGCCCAGCCTTGAACTAAAACATATGTTGAACGTATACTCTAGGTTCATGCACACACGCTATGCTGTCTGCCCACAGAGTTCTGAGCAGTAAGTGACCAGACATTTCTTGTTTCACTCTCTCTCTTCTGTTATCATAAAGTCACGAGTAGCAGTAGATACACTGGAAACATCTGAACAGATGCAAGTATTATTAGATAGATTAACTGCAATCATAAGGGTTAGAAACTTCAACTTTGTTTTTAAAAACTATGTAGAAATCAAAACCTTTTCATACACCTTGGTGCACAAGTGAATAGTATGACCCCAGCTAATGAGTGTCTGTTATAAGGAAACGTTTAGATGGTAATTACATAAACAACCCCAAAACAACCAAACCACCCAAACAGCTATACCTCGTAAACAATTAAAAGACACAAACCTGATAGCAGATGCTGAATGGAGGTAGCATTGTGTTTGAGAAATTCTTCATTAAAAGTTTCCAAGTCTTTCTTAACAAAGATCTTCTGCATTTCTTGTGTTAGGACCTTATTCACAATTTCAGGGAGATTACTATGATTGGACACTAAAAAGATAAAAAGCACATTACAGCATTTTTACTGCTGTTTCAAAGAAAATTAACTGTAAGCAAACTTCATTCAGTTTGCATGTATGTGTATACATGCAAAATAAATGAATACACAAAATATGACATTCAATATTTTTTTCTTTAAAAAAAGTTCTGATGAAATGTTGAAAAACTTAGTTTCTCCTTCCAGATTTTTCATAACTATATCTCTGCGAGTGAGCTTTCCTACAGAATTTACACAGCATAAACAACCTGTAGATGTTTCAATGTACGTACCAGATTTAGAGAATTTAATCAAACATTCATGTAGCCATGGGTTATTACTGTTGATGGCAAATGCTCTTTTGACAGACTGCAACATTAACAGAAATTTTCCTGTGTGAAAACAAAGGAAAGAAAGTTACATCATATTTTTAGTCTCGACACTTCCCTACTGCCAAGATCTACCTACATCCTTATTTTTCCCACAAATAAACCCAAAGCCAGCAATAATTACTAGGTTTAGCCAGGTAGAAATGATTTTGTATGGAGAGAGCAGCACATTTTTGCTCTGCTCCATTCAGCCGTCAGAGATTTTACAAATGGACAGAAATTCTTAATAATCTAGCAGCAAATAAAAAGCACTCTAATTATGTACCTATCTGGCTTCCGAGGAGATATTTTACAACTTTATGATTTCTTTTTTTTACTAAATGCAATTCAATTGCCCTGGGATGGGGCAGGTGGCTGGTCCTCAATGTGCCCTCGGTCCATTCCCAGGCACCCATTCTGAGCCCAGGGCCACCCACAGAGGTCAATGTGTATGTTCGTCCCTGTCACCCCCGCCTTGGGGGGGTCACCATGGTTGGTCATGGCCATGGCTACCTGTCATGGCGGGGAGGAGGCGGGTGCTGGGAGCGAGGCATGCCATCCGCACTTGTGTTGCAGTCCCACCTTTACCAGGGTTGTGCAGGTGGTGGGATGGGTCTCCTGGAGGCAGGCATTTGTGTGAGCACGACCCAAGGTACCACACTGGACGAGGACTGCACCAAATAGAGGAAAAAATATTCACCGAGTATTTCCGAGGTCCAAGGAGGGGTCCCGAGTTTTCAGGCTGTCCCCTCAGAGAATACTTGGTGAATTTCCAAGTGCGTGCGTGCGAGCGAGACACAGACAGAGGTGGGGTGCTTAGGGGGAGCGAGAGGCTTAGCGGGCGGTTACTTACCTTCTGGAGGGGTCCTGTGCCGATGCATGGTGTGCCTCTTCTCGGGTTAGGTTTGGAAAAAACAGAACAAAAACATGACTGCGCATGCGCAGCCCTTTTCAAAGATGGTGCTAGATCTTTGAAGAGGGCCGAGAATACTCAGAAAGGGCTATCAAGCCCTTTCTGAGCATTCCGAGATTTTTTTTTCCAAACCTAAGCAGGGAAGAGACACACTACTCATCAGCATGGGGGACCCCACCCCCCCAAAAAGGTAACAAGCCTGCGCCCCCATGCTAGGCCCTCCACTCCTAAGTACAGCATCCCTAATCCCCACCCCCTTCATCCAGCGCTAGGCCTCCGTTTCCCCTTCCCTGGCCCCAGTTGGCCTATTGCCTCTCTGGCCAGTGGGGGCCAGGGAACGGGGAGCAGTGGCTTACCACTGGCCTCTGGCCCAGGCCCCTTCCCTGCATTCAGATTCACTCAGTTGAGGTTTTCAAAATTCTGAATTTTGGGGGGCCCTCCTCGGAAATTCGGAACTCTGAAAATTGAGTCGAGTGCATCAGCCCTCAGTGTTTTAAAAAACAAAACAAAACAAAATGAGGACTGAGATGCAACACTACACCAGACACATCATGGGTTTAGGCATTGGCTGCAACTTTATTACGTCACCCAATACCGGGCACCCCTGTGACTAACAGCGAGGAACCATGCCCATGAATAAGAGGTGGGGGCTGGGCTAAGTCCACCAGTGGGGACCACCAAGGTGACCTGGAAGCCCCAGGGAAGGGGTTGGTAGCCCAGTCCAACAATATGAAGGCTTAAACTGGGTTGCACCCAATCATCCCTGCCTCTGCTCCACCCTATTGGAGATGTGCTGTGTCTTCTACTGTTAAGGAGCTCTGCCCAGGCATGGTTCCTATGCTGGTATCCACTATACAGTTGTAACTATAAAAGCCAGTAACAAAACATTCCTCTTACAATTGATACAATCCCAGAACCTCCAGTACTGCTGCAAAGAAGGTGAAAAACCACCTCCAAACTCAGGCCAATTAAAGTGGAAAATTCCTTCTCAGCCCCAAATACAGCAACTAGCAATAGTCTGCAGGAGCCCTTCCATGATGTAACAGTCACCCTATTTATGAGCTGAGTGACAGCTCCCACATGCTACAAGCTAGTGGAAACTCATTTGTGAGCCAAGTGATGGCAGACAAGGAGGAATAGGTGGGACCTCCTCATGATCAAAAACAAAGGGCGTGTGCGTGTCAGTCATATGCACAGTGCTGCCCCCCTTCCTCCCTGTGCATACGCCAGCCCATTGGCTTTCCAGTTACCTCGCATGGGGCTGGAAGGGATCCTTCTGCCGCCCCCCCCCACCTCAGGTGGAAGCGCTTCAGTTTGTTCAGTGCAGCCTGCCGGTGAGTGGCTACTGTGGTTTTCTACCCTGGGCCAAGGAGTCACCCCGTTGCCTGCACGTTTGTTTTACCCATAGTGGGTGAAAATTAGGAAAAGGTGAACATACCAACACTAGAGGAGATGGGAGTGGCCACCTCAGTAAATTAGTAAATCTCTATTAAAGGTATCAGTTTTTACACTATAATTGGGCAAAAATGGTTTAAAGTGAAAAACGAAGAACTAGAGAAAAAACATTTAAAGCTTCATATACATTACCTTTTCTAAAGTATATTTCAAATGCTAACAGGTGTGTGTCTATATTATCTGCCACAAGATTCTTAAGTGGTATAAGGAACTTAATAGCTTCCTCTAATGGATTTTCTACCTGTTTTAAACAGAAGATGAAATTAAAGTTGCATCATAAAAAAGGTGTTCGATATCACAAGGATTATGATTTGTGTAAAGATAAATCCCCATGCATTGACAGATTAGCTTCTCTATGCCCTGGGCAGAGAACAAACTCACTCCCACCCATCAAACAAAAAAGCAGCCCTGTCTGCTTCCCAGAATGCTGAAATAAACAGAAAGATTTTCAGTTACACACAAGAATGCATCTGCAACAATGTTCAGAGTCAGCTGCTGGACCATGACGATAACTGTCTGAATTTATTTATTTCATTTAATTTCTTAGCCACCCCCTTCTGCTGCAGCAGTTTGGGGTGGCTTACAACATACCCCAGAGCAGAACTAAAAAGACCCCTTCCCTTTTCCTTACCCATCCCCCTCACCAAAAGCCTGGCAGAACAGGCAGGTCTTGCGCGGTCTTCGGAAAGAAGGACAGTCTGGGGCCAAGCGAACTTCCGTCGGGAGGGAGTTCCACAGCCTCAGTGCGGCCACCAAGAATTGCTCTCATCATCACTCGAGAAACTCTGGGGACCCCAAGGAGAGCACTCCCAGCCGACCACAGGGTCCGATCCAGAACCTGGGGGGCGAGGCGATCCTGCAGATAGGCAGGGCCCAGAGTACACAGGGCTTTATAGGTCATGGGGTTGGTTTTGAATCAGACCCAGAAGACTATAGGCAACCAGTGCAAAGAACGGAGCACTGATATAATGTGCTCACGGAGACCCACCCCCTTGAGGGGACAGGCCACTGAATTCTGCACCAACTGCAGTCTCCGGACCATCACCAACGGTAGCCCCGCATAAAGCGCATTGCAGTAGTCCAGTCTGGAGGTGATGAAAGCATGGATGATGGTGGATAGGTCAGAGACGTATGGCCGAAGCCGACACAGCAGATGTAATTATATCAGGTCACAAGAAACTTGATGGATCATTTCCTCTTGAATATTTTGTTAACCAGCGTGACCATGGGCTTCACTTTTTCTTATGGTTTCCTTCAGTAATTGTGTTTCTTATAGCAATTTACTTAGAACATGGCTGCCATGTTGCTCCCACGTACAAGGTACAAAAAATTAATAATGATGATTCCCTTCATTGTGCCAGTGTCTGATGGTGCATGTGTGCTGCCTTAAGATGATCTCTGGGAAGTGCAAGAGCTAGCATACACCCACCAACAGAAGCTGATTGAATAAAAGCTAGCATTTCATCTACTTTGCTGTCCCCACACAATAAAAGTTTTTCATCTGCAAAACAGGATGCAGGCTCTAATGGAGTTCCTGTATTACATGGGTGGGGAGAAAGAATCTGAAATGACTAGCTGATAAGAGCATTGTAAGATATAAAACCAATATGAATTTTATGAATTGAGTAATTCGGTTTACCCTTTCCAATTTTTCAGGAACTAGTTCTTCCTTAGGGCCACTAGTTTCCTCCTCCTCTTCATCTCGTTTTTTCTTTTGATTCTTTTGCTGTCGCTCTCTTTCTGCATGCTTCCTCTCCTCCTCAAGCTTAGCTTTCTTCTGGGCTCGTCTTTGTTTACTAAGCATTTTCTTCAGTTCTTTGGCTGAAAGGTTTTCTACAGAAAATGTACATTACATGTAGAACCATTTCAATAAAATCCTGGTTATATATTATTTGAAATGACTTTAAAATAATCTTATATCTCTAATAAGTACCATTTATTATATAAATAGCAAGATAAAACTTCAGAAATTTAGAATTATTCTGTAAAACCAGAATAATTATGCAAGAACATACAAAGTGCCGTATTGGGTCATACCAATAATCCATCAAGCCCAACATCTCAAACACTGGCCACCTTCAGTTGTTTCACAGAAGTACAAAACCGATCATAAGTGAATGATCCATTTTCTGCTACTTACTCCTAGCTCCTGACAAGAAGAAGTTGGGTCCCCTAACCAACAGTCATTTATGCACTTGTCTCCAAGAATTTATCCAATCCCTGTTTAAACCAAACTATGTAAATTATGTCAACAAGAGTTGGTAAAAAGGCAATTAGCTTGGAATCTCACACTATTGACTATGCTTTAAAACTGGAAAATTTCTGAAACAATTTGTACTTGTATGGTTCTTTGCGTGCAAGGATCTCAAAGTTTTACAAAAATTGATGCTATTGTTAACATATAAAATGTAATTCACCTATTCTAGCTCAATTTTTCTCTATTACTCTTGGTAATAACAACCAAATCATCCAGAGTGATTCCCCTCCCACCTTAGTATTTGCAAATTTTAAAAGTACATAGATTTATATCACTCTCTTAGTAGTTAACCAGTCTATGTTGTTATATATAATTTCTGAAGTACCAATGTGCTAGGCATTTACATTATACCAGAAACCCGGGGGGGGGGGGGGGGGGGGGGAGGGGGGCGAAGTTAGGGAAAAGGAAGCAAGGAAACCCTTTGCTCTAAAGCGTGCATCTTGTATCTATAATACAGACTGCATAATTTACTGATCTTCTCTTGAAAGAGGGATAGGATTTACAGACAGATGCGTATATAGCTCTCTTTTTAACGAAAAGCCATGTCCAACTTTCTTCTCATGTTGATTTACTCATTATATAGTCTTCTAGCCGTTATGCTACAGATGCCAATCGATTATTTCTCCCAGATACATTTATTTGCATTCAATCAAGCTGGAAGGTTTTATTTCTTCCCCATGTTGCTCTTGATTCCTGTGTATACTTTTGTGCTCCAGCCCCTTGTATGCAATTCGAAATTTAATGTGGAGTTTCAGATCAACTACACAGCTTGGCTCTAGGACTAACACTTTTAGTGAACTACTGAGCCCGTTTCTTAAAACTCAATATACAATTGTTTGTCATCATTTTAAACCAGATTTGTGTCCACATCATGCTGCTTGAGTCCAAGAACCCAATTTGAATTTTTACAAGATAAAGACCTTCAAACAGATAATTAACTTTAGGAGTGTCCAACTTTTTCTTGGCCATTAAATACTTTCAAATTTCAGATTAAGCTGTGAGCCATAACAAATTCAACTGCAAGGTCAATAAATTTAACTGTGAATGCTGCATACACAAACAGAATTTATTTCTCTTACATGAACTGCTCCTATCTGACAGTGGGAATCATGGGATATACTTTTAATTGGAGTGAACAAGCACAACGTGCACTGAATGGAAGCTAGGGCTGAAACTTGGTATTTGAAATTACTACGTTTTTATTAAGTATCTTGGTTTTACCAAGTAACCGAGGAATCGGCCTGGTACTCCGTACTCTGAACAATATATGGCTTTTCCTGCCCTATATAAGGCAATTTGTTACTTGGTATTCGGAAAATACTCTGTACTCGTTTTTACCAAGTATTCGTCCAAGTTTCCGAGGACCAGACAAACACTCATAGTCTGTTCTCAGAAACTTGGAAATACTCTTCAATAAAATTTTTACTATTCATTTCAGCCCTTACTCCAGAGAAAACATACACATGAATAACTCCTCCATGGTTTATGTGGAAAGGAATATATTTCTGTGACAACAAAAGGGAGTTAACAATTCCACAATGGCCTGAAAACTACTCAGGAGCCGAGTGTTTCTATGATCAAAGAAATTTTGCTGCAGAGTTAAATTTCATGTTTAAAGAAGGATCGGTGCATATCTGCCAGTGCCAAACTATTAATTTAACTAGATTGTTTTTTCAGCAGGCTATAGGGCCAGTCCAAAGCATATGCCACATGTGGAACTGCATAGGGCCCCGCGGCCACCTGGGGTCCCTGCACTTGCCTGGATGGGAGGCAGACTGCAGTCAGCTTTTCCCCCAGTAAGTTCTTCTGCCTCCCCTCCCTGGCTTTGGTCCCCATCCCTCACCTGCCTCTGCCTGCTAGTAGGGCAGCAGGAGCAGCCCGATCGGGACAGGGAGATAAAGCTGTTTGTTTACAAACAACTCCTCCCCATGTGAGTGATCAGAAGGTTGTTTCCTTGTGAAGAAGGTTCTTTGAGATGGCGCCCAACATTCTCACAACAGGGTTGTGCATGCTCACCCTATTCAAATAATAGACCCCGTGATGGTCTCGAGCTCCTCTAGTATAAAAAGCACTCTCACTTGTCAGAATGACAGTTCATTTCAACCCTTTCTAGGAATATAAGAAAATTCCATGCGGGGCTGGAAGGGTGGGTGTTGTGAGAATGTTACGAACCATCTCGAAGAACCTTATTTACAAGGCAGCAACCTTTTGTTCTTTGTGTGCTTCCTCATAGGCCGTTTTTACATGGCTCCGTCGGGTGGGGGGGTCCTTAGGCATGCCGGTGCGTGCACACGACTGCACATGCATCCCCACTCAACCCCCACTCATCTGCACCCAAGGAGTAACCATCTGTTTTCCCCGGTTGTTCTGTGTGTGGGGGTGCGTGTTAGGCGGCGCACGTACGCACCCCCCACTCACCGTGGGCACGTGGGAAAGCATTAGGAGGCCATGCTTCTCCATGGCTGCTCGGAGGGATGAAGAATGGGAATTTCCTGTCCAGAGGGAATAAACTTTATGTAAATTTACACATTTGCATAATTAGGTGGGGCCTGATTATGCAAATTAGGCCCCACACCAGGAGTTTGCACATGGCCTCACAAGCCCTGGGGCCGGCCCTGTCAGGCTCTCAGGAGTTATATCAAGCTGCATTTTGTTGATTCACTAACTTTGTAACTTGATAAAATAAAAACAAAAAAAGCAAATTTGTGTGACAGCATTTATCCCTCATGTCTTTTTCTTCAGACATTAATCTAAAAGACAAGGGAGAGTTTTTTTTCTACCTTACAATATAAACTATTTCCTACAAAGTAATTTGTCTTAACTTTCAAAATTAGGGTCATGTATACATATTAGTCTTCATTACTGTCTAGTCACCTGAATTCACTTCTTGTTCTTTGCTTTCATTGGTTAGTGGATCATCATGTAGCTTCAAGTAGATTTCAATTGCTGATCGAGCTGCCTTGAAATAGAAGGCATGTTTCCTGAGCACATCTTCTAATCTCAAAAGGTCAACGTAGGCACGAAGAGTCATCTTTCTCATGCAGTAAGTGTGGAAGTCAAATTGATCATCAGTTATCTCAAAAAAGTGCTTAAAGACAAAACAAGATCACCCTTAAAATTCTGTCATTGACTATACTGTTTATCATGCACTTAAAAATACAATGTAAAAGTAAAAGTGACATTTAAAAAGCGATACTAGTCAAATACACAGAAAACTAGATTTGACCCATTTCTGTAAGAAATCTGATCTTTAAATGCTCCCTTGATCTATTTTTCATTACCAAGATAAATCACAGAATCATAAAATGTTAGGTGACCTCAAAGATCATCTAGTCCAAGCCCCTGCTCCAAGGCAGGATATTCTCTCCCTACAGCTTCTGAGAGAGATGCTTGTCCAGCCCAATTTCGAAGATATCCAAGGAAGGAGATTCCACCACCTCCCTGGGCAACTTATTCTATTTCCCATTCCATAACTGTTCTTACAGCTAATAAGTTTTTCCTAATATTAAACTGAAATCTACATTGCTGCACTTTAAATTGCTGTGACAGGTGAGAACAATGTTCACCCTCAATTTTTGTGGCATTCTTTCAGATATTTGAAAACTTCATAAGCTTGAAGACAACACGATAGCAGAGACAAAGAACAAGGGAGACACTCATTTAGAATTTATTTCCCGCAAACCCAAGATGTTAAAAACAAGACCTACTGTTCTCTTAGCAACAATTCAAACACATTTTGTTTTTCAAACTGCCTATAATTTAAGGCACAGAGAGAGAGAGAGAGAACGTACTCAGGAATATATAGTTTTAGGACAGAAGATAAATATTTTTGAAACAATGTTTTTCATTTTCAGTTTTTAAAGAAGTTTGCCAAGGTAGAGAAAAAGTTGATGTCCATTAGATTAAAATTCTGATTGAGAAACATTTACAGAACATTTTTTTTAATCAGGAGAAAATATCGTATGCCAAATTAAGGGAACCAATATTTACAATAAATTATGAAGAATCTTACTGAGGAAATGTTATAATCTTTTTACCTACTTACCCTTTCCACTTCATGGCATTTTTTCAAGGAATCTCCATATTTCCCTAGTCTCTGATAAGCTAAAGCACATTCAGTCTGGAACCACATACACTGCATCTCATTTAGATTTTCCATAGCAGATGTGCCTTCCTGAAAAGATAATAATTGCAAAAAGTAATAATTGCATCAATTTCTGTTTACTCTTCTCTCTCAAGCAGCAAGTAGATTTTTTCTCCACATCACATACAAAAATACTTTAAAATAACGAAAGTTTTAAACAGAGCATCAATACTTTACGAATTACCTGAATTCTCAAAATGTCTATCCATTAAAACTACACGTTTACAACAGATTCATGATCATGTGATACTTCAGAAGTAGACTGAATCCCCCTTCATACAAATGAGAGGAACAAGCCACCTCACCTACAAGTTGGCTGAATTCTGGAGGTATGGGGAAGAAAGTTTTTGAAAATTATATTTTGGGGGGGGGGGGGGAGGGGAGTGTGAAATGTTTCTAGATATTTACTGATTTTTTTCTATGCAATAGCTCCAATTTTGCTCTTTCAGCCTAATCTTTACATTTTCAAAACAGGAGGAAAATGGAATTCCTTCTATTTTTGCCTACAGATCTATCAAATGAAGGGACAAAGGATGGCTCAATTTCCCCACCGTTTTATTACAAAAAATGTTGAACCCTGAATTGTTTCTTATGTTTCTACCTTTATAAAGAATAATATAGTACAATTACAAGTATTGCAGGTACACGTTTCATATTATTAAAAAAAAACAACCCAAAAAACCCCAAGCTCCTTCTGAACTTTTATTATTTGTATAACTCAAACTTCCCTCATAACAAAAATCTAGAGGTTAACGTTACTTTAAGGCTATGGATGAGTCTGCCATTATACTATGGACTGATAGGCAGAAACTACATTTAATATGGAGTGAAGTGTACATCAGTAATGTGGGATAAGACATTACAAGGATGCTGTAATATCCAAGACCAAATTGTAAATTAGATTACTTCAATTGTTTAGACACTAACGTAAGTTTGCCACCAAGTCCTCAAACTCTTATTAAATAGAAAAGCTAGAAGTACTAAAGAATTTAATTCCTCACATAATATAGACCCAAACCAAGTTTTTAATCTAATTATTAATATTAATGTTATTAATTTAGTGCCAGCAGTGTACCTGGCACTGTACGGTCAACAGTTCTAGACTGGTCCATACCCCAAGGGACTTACAATCTAAGAGAGACAAGGAAGGGAAAAGACAAGGGAGAGGTGAACAACCGGGCAAGACAAGAATACATTCATGAGATTGAGAAGTTGCAGGTGCATGTTTTAACTTAGTTACATGGAATAAACTTAGTTAGTAACTTAGGTACAGGGAAGAGATTCTAAGCGAGGGGGGGGGGGAGAAGAGGATGCAATTTCACATGGGTTTTCAGGAGCGATTTGAAAGTTGGAAGAGAGTGAGCAGAACAAATGTATCCAGGAATGGAGTTCCAGACATATGGGGCATCAAGAGAGAAAGGAAAATTGGGTCCTTATCTGGTGAATTTTCCTTCTACGGGAGATCCTCCTGGACGGCCAGTAAAAACTGTAGGATTAGATCCCCGCCACGGACAGCAGGAGGCAGACTTCCTGATTTTTTTTTCCCCTGGAGCATGCTCAGTGGGGATCTAGCCCCTTAGCTCCAGTGTTTTCAAGTTTTATATCACACTGTTTAACCTATGCTGAACTGGGACATTTTGTGGAACAAGATAAATATTTAATAATGTCAATTTTACTTATAAATTCCCTGTAGCCAATGGGGGTGGGCCTGGGTTCTAAGTGAGCGCTAGGCTCAGCGCCCAAGTTCCAGGCACCACAGAGTTATCTCTCATTCCGGGTGGGATTGGCCATCCAGGAGGATCTCTTGTAGAAGGAAAATTCACCAGGTAAGGACCCAATTTTCCTTTCTCCTAGGAGATCCTCCTGGACGGCCAGTAAAAACTGTAGGGATGTTCCCAAGCGGTGTCCCAATCATGAAATAGAGCGAAGGGAAACGGAGAGAGGTGTCAAGCAGGAGGTGGTCAAGGGGACCCCTTATAGCACCACCTGTAGAACTCTTCTCCTGAACACTGCATCAGCTGATTTGAGCAGCAGGATCTTGTAGTGCCTAGTAAAAGCGTGCACTGAAGACCAGGTCGCTGCCAGACAGTTTTCCCCATAGGAGGCCAAATTTCTTTTTCTTTTCTTTTTTTAAAATATATTTTTATTAACTTTAAACAACCCGATATTTCACATTCGTAATTTTGAAGCATACAGTTTGCTTGCTTGTATACCTGTTCCCCTCCCTCTCCCCACTCACCCCCAACTTGCTGGATCCAGTGCCACCTTGTTTTTAAAATATAAAAATCGAACAAGTATGCGTTTTCATCTTTTTTGACTGTTTCACGGTGCATTACTGTCATACAGGGGTACCATGTTGCTTCAAAGTCTTTTCGTTGCTTTTGTTCTCTCAATCCCATCATTGTTTTTTCCATGGCGACCATGTACCAGAGGTGATTCATCCACTCCGCAAAGGTAGGTCCTTTTGTATCTTTCCATTTTCTTGCAATTAAACTAATTGCCACCAGGCACAGCTTTTTACATGAGTCCGCCCTTTTTTGTATGCTCTTTGCCTCTGGGTATCTCCCCATCAGTCCAGTTTCTGGGGTAATGGGCACTAGGGTTCCTGCAACTTTATTTACACATTTCCAAATTTGTGTCCAGAACGGTTTAATGATACTGCATTCCCACCAGCAATGCATATATGTGCCCCTCTCCTCGCACCCCCACCAAGATAATCCACTTTCCTCTCTTCCCATTTTTTCAAGTCTTGTTGGGGTTAAGTAGTATCTCATTAACTTTATTTGTATTTCCCTAATTTGCAGCGCCCTTGAGCATTTGTGCATATGGTTCCAAATATCAGCCTTCTCTTGTTTACTCATTTGCTTATTTAAGTCCTTCTCCCATTTACTCATATATTTGTGTTCTTCCTTATACCATATGTTTTTTAATTGATCATAGATTCTGGATATCCTGCTTTTGTTCCCTGTATATTCAAATAGGGTCTTTTCCATATGTTGGGCTGGTCTATTAAAGTGTTCCTCCACCCCCTTTTTTGTAAACAAGCTTTTTAACTGTATATATTGAAAGGTGTCTGCCTCCCCCTGTATTATTTCTTTGCATTTTTGGAGTGTTATAAATTTCCCCCCCGGGAATAGTTGGCCCGCTCTCCTAATCTTTTTCTCCTTCAGTTTCTTTTGCAGGTTTGATACGCTCCTCCCTCCTTCTTCCCCATCTTTAGCAATATCCGTATATGGTGAGTATTCTTTCTTAATTTTCATTTTCTTTACTGTCTCTTCCCATTTTTTCATTGCGGTCCCTGAGAAGGGATGTTGTTTCCATATTGCCCGGTTAATCTTGCCCTTATCTGTCAAATACTTTCTAAAATTTGTGATTTTTAAACTTCCCCGTTCCATTTCAGCCCATTGAGGGGCTTTGTCCTCGTTATACCAATTGGGCAGCGCATTAAGCACCGCCGCACTATAGTATAACTGGAGATCCGATAAATTTACGCCTCCCTTCTCTTTGTGTCCATGTAATGACTTCTTTCTAATTCTAGGTTTCTTATTTCCCCAAACATGCTCCGTTATGATTTTATTACATTGTCTAAAAAATTTCTTAGGTATTGCAATTGACAATGCCATGAACTCGTACAATATTTTAGGGAGTATAATCATTTTAAAAATATTCTTTTTCCCCAACCATGAAATCGCCAAATTAGCCCATGTCTTCATTTCATCTCTGATTTGGTTAATCAGGGGTGGGAAGTTTTCCTTATACAAATCCTTATTGTATTTTATACTAATTTCTTCCTCTGGGAAGGGGATCTGTTTTATTTGCATTTGCCTTTTGCCCTCTGCTCCCAGAATCAGTGTGTTGGATTTCCTGTAATTTATCTTATAGCCTGAAATATTTCCAAACTCCTCTTTTTGATTAGTATGGGGACTGACTTTTCAGGTTCTGTTATGAATAATATCATATCGTCTGCATATAAAGCAAATTTGTGTTGGCGCTTGTTAATATTTACCCCTTGGATTTCTTTTTCTTGCCTAATTGCTATAGCTAATATTTCTAAAGTGATGTCAAATAATAATGAGGATAGCGGACAGCCCTGTCTAACTCCTCTTTCTAATGAAAATGACTCGGTTAATTCACAGCTTATTAGTAACTGTGCTCTTGGTTTCAAATAAATGGCCTTCATCCATTTTATAAAGTTCCCCTTAAATCCCATTTTCAGCAATGTGTTTATCAGACATTGCCTTTCTATGGAATCAAAAGCCTTGTGTGCATCTGCTGAAACTAGAATTGATGGAATTCTATTTTCTTGGATATGATGGACCATATTTACTACTCTCTGTACATTATTTGTCCCGACTCTGTTTGGCATAAAGCCGACTTGGTCTTGGTGGATAATTTCTGTTATTATGGCTGCAAGTCTGGTCGCTAATATTTTTGTGAAAAATTTGCAATCTACATTAATTAATGAGATTGGTCTATAATTTTCGCAGTGTTCCTTTGGTCTGTCCTGCTTATGTATTAGGAATACAGTGGCATCATAGAATGTCTCTGGCATTGAACCTTTTATAAATATGTCGTTATATGTCTCCACCAGGTATGGTGTTAGTGTACCCACATAGGCCTGATAAAATTCTGCCGGGTATCCATCAGGGCCCATTGCTTTATTTTTTGTTAATGATTTTATTGTTATTTTTACTTCCACCTTGCTCATTGGGGCGTTTAAGTAGTTGCAGTGCGTTGAATTTAATTTTGGGATGTCATACTTATCTAAGAATTGTTTTATTTTTTCAGGTTCTGGCTTTTTGGAAGCATACAGCTGGACATAGAAATCCAAGAAAGCTGCCTTTATTTCCTCTGGTTTTTTGCTCTTACAATTGTTTTGTACTATTTCTGTAATGACACTGTTCTTCCTTTGTTTTTTAACTAAATTTGCCAATGCCTTGCCTGTTTTGTTGCCATGTTCAAAATAAAATGCTTTTATATGTTTCAATTGTCGCATTGTTTTTTCTGTTTCATATGTGTTTATCAATGCTTTGGTTTTGTGGATCTCCCTATGTATATCCCCTGAGGGCTTCTTTTTATTAATTTCTTCCCACTTTTTCAACTGGTCACATAGCCCTGCTATATATTTCCTTTCTTGTTTATTTTTGTGTGCACCTAATGATATGCACGTCCCTCTTATTGTTGCCTTTGCAGCTTCCCATAAAACTTGAGCAGATGTGACCGAATCTTTATTAAACTCAGAGTATTCCCTTATGGATTCTTCTAATGTTTCTCTAGTCGCCTTATCTTTAATTAAAGTTTTATTCATCCTCCATGTTTTTGGGCCCTATTTCTTCTGGGTGTTCAATGCTAATGTTGTTATGATGGCATAGTGGTCTGATATCACATTTGGGCATATTTGGGAGTTTATACATTTACTTATAGTTTGCATGTCCATCCAGACATGGACAATCCTGGTATATGTTTTATGTACCTGTGAATAGAAGGTATATTCTCTAGCTGTAGGATTCCAATGCCTCCATGCATCTACCCAGTTGTTATCCCTTAAGCACTTGTCTATTTCTATTTGCCATTTCTTTAATCTTATATTATTTGAGTGATCCTTACTTGTGAGTATTGTGTTAAAGTCGCCCTGTATAACAACTGCTCCATAGTATTGTGTACAACTTTCCCCCACGCTTCTTGTAGAAATTCTCCCGTTGCTTCGTTGGGTGCATATATATTCACTAACGAGACCTTTTCCTCTTCCAAGATCCCATTTACCATAAGGAATCTTCCTTCCCTGTCTGCTATTGTCCTTTTATGTTCAAAACTTCTGTCCCCATTTATTCCAATCATTACCCCCGCTTTTTTCTTATTGGCACATGCTGCATATATGTATTTATATATTTTTTTATTGGAATCTGAAGATATCCTTCTGTTGCAGGTGTGTTTCCTGCAGGAAAAAAACATCTGCCCCCTTTTCCAAAATCAAATTTTTAACTCTTCGCCTCTTAGTCGGGGCATTTAATCCCTTTACATTCCAGGTTAAAAATCTTACATTAGTCATAATCCACTATCCTTTTTCTTTTCATTCTTTCTCCCGCATACTTTTTTCTTTTACCTTTTAGCTTTCTGGTACCCCTTCCCCGGCTAACACCCCTCCCATCCCGAACTTTCCTGTCAACTGGACAGATTATAAACCTTTTACCACTTCCCTGTCTTCCTCCCTTACTGCTCTTCTTTCTCTGCTCTTCCCTGTGGCATTTTTCTCTGTTATTTTCCTCTATCCCTTCTTTCATTTTCCCTTTTTCTCTCCTATCCATTCTAGGGGAACTTAGTAGCGGTGATCTTATCTTCTCTCTCTTTTCTCTCCCTTTATTCTATATTTTGCTCTACTGCTCGCAAAGCATTCTCTGTTCAGGGGGGGTTCCATCTCCTCCCCCCTCCCCCCCTTTACTTGTATCTTTTTTCCCTCCCTTTGTTTCTCATATTACCCTTCATTTTTGTTCGGTGAATTCTATCTCCAATCTTTTGTCCCAGTTCTCAACACCCGGTCCTTCCTGTGTCTGTTCAGTCTTGTTCCTCCAGGTCCTTTCTCTGGGGTCTGTTACTATGCAGGAAGGTCTCTAGGTCCTCTGGGTCTGTGAAAATTTCTCTCTTCCCTCTGTGTGTTGCCACCAGCTTCGCAGGGGGCCAGATTTGTGGTTCCATTCCTTCCTCTTTCAGCATTCCCATATACTTTATCCAGTTCCTCCTTTTTTGCATGGTCTCGAGCATAATCTGGAAAAATCTTTATCTTTGTGTTATTAAATTCCAGCTCTGTTCTCTTCTGTCTGGCCATTTTTAATATGTTTTCTTTGTCCTGAAAGTACGTTAGTTTAAATATTATCATTCGTACTGGCTCTGTTTCATTTCGGGGGGGGGGGGGG
>QEPC01008108.1:2932794-2952910 GCA_003113815.1 Sphenodon punctatus | reverse complement strand
CGTCCAGGAGGATCTCCCATAGAAGGAAAATTCACCAGGTAAGGACCCAATTTTCCTTTCTCCTGGGAGATCCTCCTGGACGGCCAGTAAAAACTGTAGGGACGTTCCCAAGCGGTGTCCCAATCCTGAAATAGAGGGGGGGGGAAACGGAGAGAACTGTCAAGCAGGAGGTGGTCAAGGGGACCCCTTATAGCACCGCCTATAGAACCTTTCTCCTGAATGCCGTGTTGGCTGATTCGAGCAGTGGGATCTTATAGTGCCTAGTAAAAGTGTGCACTGAAGACCAGGTCGCTGCCCGACAGATTTCCCCATAGGAGGCCAAATTTCTAAAGGCCTGGGAAGTGGCCATTCCCCTGAGGAAATGGATGAAGACCCCCATGGGGAGGGGGGGCTTATTTTCAGCCTTGTAAGCCTCTGTGATGCAGAGGGTCATCCAGCGTGCAATAACTGCTTTGGATGCCCTCATGCCCCTTCGCTGAGGGCTGTAAGCTACAAACACGGTTGATGTCTTTCTGAATGGGGCTGTCCTGTCTAGGTAGACCTTGAGTGCTCACCTCACATCGAGCTTGTGTCAGACTCGTTCCCGAGGGTGAGTCGGTTTGGGGCAAAAAGGAGGGGAGGACCATCTCCTGCTCCCTGTGGAAGCGGGTGTCGACTTTGGGACAAAAGGCCAGGTCTAGTGGACTGCTGAGGATTCCTTGAAAGAACAGAAGGAGTGACCTATGGAAAGGGCACTGAGTTGGGAAACTCTTCGAGCAGAGGTGATGCCTATGAGGAAGGTGCGTTTGAGGGATAGATAGATAGAAACTTACTGAAAGGTTCAAAGGGAATCTTGGTTAAGGCCCTCAAGACTAGATTCAGATTCCAAGTGGGGAATCGGTGAGCCACTGGAGGAGAGACAACTCTCGACGCCTTCAGAAACTTAATATGGGGGTGTTTAGCTACCTTGAGGCCCTTGAGAGCGGTGAGCATGCTATTCAGGGGAGCTACCTGCCTTTGAAAGGTATTGGGCTTTAACCCCATGTCTAACCCCTCCTGGAGGAAGTCTAGGACAACCTTTATGGGGACCTTAGTTGGTCTAATGTTGCTGTCCTCGCACCACCTGGCACAAGTAGTCCAGGTGGACTGGTATATGCGTTTTGTGGCCTGCCGCCTGGATTGTAGCATAGTGGCCATGACTTGCTGGGAATAGCCCAGCTTCCTCCGAGCCCTCCGTTCAACCTCCATGCTGGTAGTTTCAGGGTTTCTGGGTTGTCATAACAGATGGGTCCCTGAGTCAGGAGATAGGGGGTGACTGGAAGCCTTAGCGGGGGTTCCAAGCTCACGTCCTGAATGCCTGTGAACCATGATTGTCGCAGCCAGTAGGGGGTGACTAGAATGTTGGTTGATCATTCTTGCTTGATATTTACCACTGTCTTGCCTGTTAGCGGAAAAGGTGGGAAAGCGTACGAGATCCTTGGTGGCCAAGGCAGGTTCAGTGCATCGAATGCCGCTGCTTGGCGACTCAGGAATCAGGATATGAAGAGACGGATCTTTGTGTTGGCTGATGTTGCAAACAGGTCGATCTCTGGCTGTCTGAATGTCTTGTCTATGGTGTTGAATGCTGCCGGGTGGAGTGCCCAATCTCCCGGGTCGATCTTTTCCCTGCTTAGCCAATCCGCTTGGGTATTTGGCATCCGTGTGGTTCACATCATGGGAAAAACAGATTGTTTTCCGCCCACTTGAGAAGGTTAGTTGCTTGCTGGTGGAGGGATTCGGATCGAGATCCTCCTTGGTGATTCACGTCTGCCTTCATCACTGTGGTGTTGGTGTATATGAGGACGTGTTTCCCTTGAAGGGCCGGGGCTAGGGTTCGGAGGACTAGGTAGATCGCACATAGTTTCAGCCAGTTGATGTGGTGGCGTTTGCCTTGAGAGCCATTTGCCTTGTGCAGTCTTACGCTGTGAGTGAGCTCCCCAACCCTGGAGGCTCGCGTCCATTGTCACGGTCGTCCTGTCAGGGTCTGAGAGTGGGATGCCTGGTTGGAATTGGTCTCCTTTTGTCCACAAGAGGAAAGAGTTCGTCAGCGGCGCCAGGACTATGATCCACAGGTTTTCTCCCTGCACCAGGGAGTCCTGCCATGGATGCAGAAACCGCTGTAATGGTCTGGAGTGGAATCTGGCCCAATGCAGGATTCCCAGGCAGGAGATCATGGTGCCGAGTTGGCTGGTGAGTGTCTTGAGTCTGGCCTTGTGTGCCCTCAAGATTTGATCGATGAGCCCTCGTAGTTTCTCTTGCCGCTGTGAGGTAAGGAAGACTTTGTACCTGTTGGTGTCTAGGATCACCCCCAGGTGTTCTAAAGTTTGGGAGGGGATCAGGTGGCTCTTCTTCAGGTTGATAATGAAGCCGTGGTTTTGGAGGTACTCGATGATTGTGTGGACATCCTTCAATGCTTGTTCGTAGGATGGAGATTGTATGAGGATGTCGTTGAGGTATGGATGGATCCTGACGCCTTCCTTCCGTAGATTCGTGATGAGAGGGATCAGGACCTTTGTGAACGTCCTGGGTGAGGTGGCGAGGCAGAAGGGTAGTGCTGTGTATTGCCAGTGTTGTTGGGCATATGGGAATCTGAGCCATTTCCTATGCAATGGGAACGTGAAGGTACGCTTCCTTGAGGTCGAGGGAGGTCAGCCACTTGTCTTGGGTGATCGCTATGCGGATGGATTGAAGGGTTTCCATCTTGAACTTTTGTACCTTGACCGATTGGTTGAGGATTTTGAGGTCGAGGACTGTTTGCCATTCCTCTGACTTTTTGGGAACAAGGAACAGGATGGAGTAGAGTCCGGATTCGTGGTCACTGGGTGGCATAGGTTCTATGGCTCTGATGGCTTGGAGTCTGGTTATTTCTGTTTGCATCACAGATTGCTTGTCCAGATTGTTTGAGACCGGTGAGAGAGAGTAGAAATTTTGAGGGAAGTCGGAAAACTTGATGGCATATCCCCTCTGGATGGTATGGAGGACCCAAGCATCTGCCATGGAGTCCAGTCACCTCTCCGCGAAGAGCTGCAGCCTGCCTCCTAGGGTTGCAGGATCCTGAGGGACAGCAGGCTCCATAGTCATGCATGCACTTTAGGGCGTCCAGAGCCCCACGAGTGCTGGGCTGTGTTTTGTGGTCCCTTTTGCTTGTTCCATCTATGCTTGTATTTTTGCTGGTTTCCTCTATGTGGGTAGAAAGGTAGTCTGGTGAATATCCTGCACTGAAGGGACGAAAAGGCTTTTTTGAAATCCAAAGCTTTGTAAAGTTTGACTTTTGGACTTATCTGCAGCGTCTGTGAGGACCCTGTCCAGGCAGACCCCAAAGAGTTTGGCCCCTTGGAAAGGACCCCCTACTAGGGTATTTTTGGCTGTGGGGTCCCCTTTCCAGAACCTGAGCCAGAGGCAGTGGCGGGCTGCTACGTTGGATGCTGCTACATGAGAAGCCCAGCAGAGAATATCAGTGGACAGGGGCGGATTCAGAAGTGATGTGGATGGGGGGGGCAGGGGCTGAAGTCCAAAGTTAGTATAGCTCCACCCAGGTGAGCAGGCCCCACCTCCAGCCCCACCCCCTACCAAGTGAGCAACAGTGTTAGGCCAGTTTATCCCACACCCCAAAGCCATGGGAAACCCCCAAGCCACAACTCCAACATGAGAGAGGGACTCCGGCTCAGTGGAGCAGTAGATAGGATAGTTGGGCTCCAGCTGCCGCCTGAAAGCGGGCATCAAACACAGATGGTTAAATAACTCCTTCCCCTATTCTCACTACAGGAAAATACAAAAAGTCTAGGGGAAAATTCCCATTGTACCCCATGCCAAAGAGGGAAATAAATCAGAGGGGCAAATGCCCCCTTACGCCCAAAGTAAATGAGTGGCAAATCCTCACTGTGCAAAAGAGAGCAATAAAAGATAGGGGGGAAATGCCCTCTTACAAAGCCAATCAGGTAAGAAGCAAATCCCCACTGCACTCTATACCCAAAGAGAGATGGGCAAATCATGCCCCCTTGTAGGGGTGTGTGCATGTCATTTTCATTATTACAATAACGATAACGAACATTGCTGTTTTCATTAGCGTTATTGCAATATCAAAAAATGAAAATAGAAATGAAAATGACATTTTGTTTTGAAATAAAGGGAAAAACCTGAAAGACGTATTTCTGGCTGTAACTTTTTTGTTTCTTATTCAATTCTGATTACACATGGGGAGGATGTATCCCCAATGGAGAGCACTACGTGTACCAATTTGTGAAATGATTAGGTAAAGGAAACCGATTTTAGAAGCAATTGAATGTTGTGATTTTCAGAAAAGCTCCATACGCATTCATGGCTACAACTTCTTTATCTTGCATCCAATTTGCATTACACCTGTGAATATTATGTCCCTCCATAAGCCTAACACTCCTGCCAATTTTCAGAAAGATTGGATAAAGGGTCCTGATGGTACAAGACATTAACTTGGAAATACATTTCCAGCTGTATCATTTGTCTATTCCATCCTGTTTAAAAGGAATTTGGCAGGAATGTATCACATACCTTCACTGTCACCTCTGCCAAACTACAGAACAATTTGATAAAAGGACCCAATTTTATAAGCAATTGATGTTGTCCCCGTGAAGACCATTATTCAGATAAACAGCAGCACATGCAGTGCGAGTCAGAGGAAGGCACCCTGCATGGCAGGGGGAGAGAGGCTGTAGGAGGGAGGATGTGGAGCAAACCAAAGGACTGACAGACACATTCACTGGCCAATTACTGCATGCCTCCAGCTTTACAGGACCAATTGGGAGTGGCTTCGAGGCAGGCATAGGGGGCGGCCCTGAGGTGGGCATACGGGCATAAAGGACATAACTGGGACTTTGGGGATAGCATCCCAGCAAACAGGGGACATAGTTTACACATCCAGGCTGGTCAATTATCATCACAATCACATCCTGCAGCAATGTGACAGATGACATAAGAGAATCTCTATTGACTCTTTCCTAAACAGAGGCTTCTGACTTTCCAGTAACAAGTGGGGGAGAGATGTTGGGATGGTCACAACACAGAATGGGGATATTTGGTTGACCTTTCTGCTGGTCTATTGGCATCACCAACCGATCTTATACCACAGTGACGTAAGAGAATCCCTGGCATAGGCTCCTTCTCTGCATATGCTGTGCAGGCATATAAAATTGGGACCCTTTACCACAGCTTTCTGATATGTGGGAGAGATGATAATGAAATGATAATGAAAGTGTTATATACAGCCATGCCAGATTTCATGTACATTGGTTGGACTACAAAGATGTTAGTCAGATAAATATTTATATGTTAATTGCTTATACCACCAGGATCTTTATCCAATACTTCTGAAAGTTGGCAAAGATAATAAATATGGGAAGGAGTGTAAACCTGCCAAGTCATCTACATTAGATATGTGGCAAAAAAGTTACAGCTAAGAATGTATATGAATGTATATGAAGAAGTTTGCAAAATAAAATAATTCAATTGCTTCTAAAATTGGATTCCTTTATTCAATCCTTGTGAAATTTGGCACACGTAATGCCTTCCATTGGAGGTATATGCAGCCCAGGTTTCATGCACATATAGTGAACAACAACAAAGTTATAGCCGAAAATGTGTTTTCCATTGAAACCAACGAAAATGAAAGCCAAAACGAAATGGGGGGGGGGGGGGGGCTGAAGCCTCCGGAGCCCACCCTGTGAATCCGCCTATGGTGGAGGAGTCTGCTATAAAGGCATAGGCCAACTGGATCCTGGTGGAGAGGATCCTTGTCATCTTCACTGAGACCTTAGGATCCTTGGCTCGTTTAATCCAAGTCATAAGGACTCTAGAGAAGTATGGAGGCGACAGTGGCTATTTTTATGATTGAGGCTACTTCCTCAAAATTCCTCCTTAGGCTACTCTCTATTCCCTTGTCAGTAGGGTCTCTAGGGTAGCACTCACCCTCTGTGGGGGAAACAGAGTTTCTAGCGAGGGACGCTGCTGCGGCATCCACTTTAGGGATGGCGAGGAAGGCCTCCTTGCTCTTAGTGAGCGTATAGAGGGATTCCTGTGTTTTATTCATCCTGCAAGCCTTGTTGGGGAGCTGCGATTCCTTTTTGATAATTTTTTTGTAAGCCTTATCTAGAATAATTTCCTTGTCTCTAGCTCTAGCTCGTGGAATATATTCTCTCTGCTCTTTGGAGGATTCTGAGGAGTCACACTTGTCTTTTTTTTCCCTGAGGTGAGCAGCTTTCACGACCAGCTCAAAAATTTGGTCTCTGTATTTACCAGGGAACTGCCTGTCTGGGTCAGAGGAGGCTTCAATCCCTAGCTCCTCTATCTCACCCTCCTCAAGGGAGGAGTGACTGATCTCTTCCCTCAGAGGGTTTGTGATTCCCTGAGGCATGGGACTCCTCCTCTCCCTCACTGACTGTTCTGGGGGGACCCTTTTTCCCTTTGCCTTGACTGCAGCCTCTTCCTCTCCGGAGGAATGGATAGATCTCACCTCCTCAGAGGTTGACTCCGAAGAGGACGGGGAGTCCAGAGGTCTAGAAGTCTTGCGTGGCTTTTGCGCAGGGGGAGCTTCCCTTTGCCAGTGCCCTTGGAGCAACCCCTTGTAGGGAGGGGCAGGCTTTCTTGGGCTTCATAGGAGATCTTTTGTGCTTGTTGCGCTTTAATGCCTATAAAATCTCCTTAAGAACCTCCATGTGAGAATCTGGGGCGGGGGACAGGGTACGCAGGGGGCTTACAGTTGGTGCGGGCGCCTGGTCTGGTGCTGCGCCTGCTGCTGCCGCTGCCAACCTCCTGGTGGTGGCCATCTCCTGCTGGCTCCTGCTCCTTTTACTTTCAGTTTCCCCACAGCCGCTTGTCTGGGGGAGGGGGGGGAGCAAGCTGGGGCCTCGCCTGCTGCTGCGTGTTGGTCTGGAGCCAGCAGCAGGTTTCGTTTCTCCCCTGGGCTCAGCCGGCTGGGGGAGCAGAGAGAGCTGGCCCAGCTGGTGCTGCGCTCAGGCAGCGAGCCCTCTTGGAGCCGGAGGGAGGGATCCGCTGCAGCGCCAGGACTCGCCTGGAGACCGCACTCCGTTGGGAGACAGCTCTGCTGCCGCTGGGGCGGCCGGTCTCCTTTTTGGCCGTTCCGGGCTCTAGCAGGGGAGGGGTCCCAGGGGACCAAAAAGCTAGAATCCCTGCTGGGGAACTGCTACGCCCGCTCTGCAGGGCCCCTGTGCCAGCTGGGAAGGGGGCGCCCAGGCTGCAATCTTCCTATCCCTTTCTAAAGAAGGAAGGTGAACAGGTAGGGAATTCCTGGCTGCCTGTAGGTCTTTTTGGGAGGAGGCAGCTAGCCTGCGTCCTAACTGTGTGGAGGCAGACAAACAACTGGAGCTGAGGGGCTAGATCCCCACTGAGCATGTTCCAGGAGGAAAAATAAAATCAGGAAGTCTGCCTCCTACTGTCTGTGCCAGGGATCTAACCCTACAGTTTTTACTGGCTGCCGAGGAGAATCTCCCGGGGGAAGGGACGAAGCGGTTTGGAGGAGCAAGGGAGTTGCAAGCAGGCGAGGGTGGGGGCAGAAGAAGAGCGAAGATCCCAGGCAAGAGTGCGGCAGGATACAATAGTGAAGAGATATGGAAAAGCAAGACCATGAAGAGACTTGAAGACGACAACCATTCAGCTTGTGCTGAATGTATTCACATAGGGTGTTTTCAGACATGACGCTAACCACACCTCAACGTTTCTTATGCATGTTGCAGGGCCGTATTGGTGTCCTATGCAGCCCTGAAAGATGCATAAGAAGTGTACAGGTGTGGTTAAAGTGGGGTTAGCATCATGTCTGAAAACATCCATAGAGGGAGCCAATGTAGGGCGGAGAGGAAGAACTGAATGTGGTCGAAGTGACGGGCAGGGTGGATGCCTTTGGCAGCACAGCAATGAATGGAGATGAAGGGGGTTAGATCAGAGTAGGGGAGACCAGTAGGAAGGTAGTTGCAGTAGGCAAGGCAACAGAGGACTAGAGCATGGACTAGGGTTTTTGCAGTGGAAACAGTAAGGCAGGGGCAGATTTTAGCAATATTATACAGAGCAAAGCAACAGGATTTGGCAACAGCCTGGGTCTGAGGCTTAATGGAGAAGGAGAAGTTGAAGATTAATCCCAGGCTACGTGCTTGAGGGACATGCTGGATGACGACATCCTCAACGAAAATTGAGGGGGAAGTAGGAGGGAAATGTTTTGTGGGCAAGATGAAGAGTTTGGTCTTGGCCATATTAAGTTTGAGCTGGTGGCGAGACATCCAAGCAGAGATGTCAGGAGAGAGTCAGCAATACAAGACAGGATGGAGGAGGAGGGCATGGGAGTGGAGAGACAGAATAGCATATCAGCAGCATACAGGTGATACTGGAAGCTGTGAGATTCAAGGAGTTTAGGAAAGGGAGAAGAGAAGACAGCCCAGGACAGAGCCATAGGGGAACTCCCACAGAGAGGGCAAGTAACAGAGGAGGTACCAGCAAGAGAAACTTTGAAGGAGCTGTTTTCCTGAAAGCACAAACTTAACTCTAAGCAAGTGCTTGAAGTCCATCACTGCTCAGGAAAACACGATTTAAGCATGTCCTTACATGCTTTCCTGAGCAGCAATGGACCTAAGCACTTGCTTCAAGTTAAGCAAATACTTCACTGTTAAATATGAGATTACTCAATATGAAAAATCCATCAGAGATTTAATTTTGAGTGTATACAAGTATTTTTCCCCAGAACATATACAAATGATGAAAAAAGTCAAACTGCTTGTAATATCCAGATTGAGTAAAAATTCAAAACTGCTTGCTTAGAAAAAAACACAGGCATAAAATTCTTACTCTCCAAATTCTAAAATCTTGATCCAATAAGTAAATAGAAAACCAAATCAACATAGGATTATTCAGTAAGGCCCTGCAGCAAGTGGTTGGTGGATTGTAACCTAAGGATGCAGTTTTGAAGCCACTAGCTAGTGACTGCAACAGCAATGGTCTCAGGACTACAGATTAGGCATGCTAGCTCATGCAGAGTGTTTCCAAAATAAAAGAATCTAAGCAAGAAATATATTTAAAATCTACTCTGCTGTTGGAATTATTAATATTTAATTTGTAATTATGCAGTTAATAATACCTTAAATGAATAGATATCTTTAACAGATAGGTTTCTGCTGTCATCAAATCTGTCAGTGACAACTCAAGTACAAATGTGGTAGGAGGTCACCACACCCGACAGATCTGATTTTCAGAACAAAATTACTACCAACCTCCTTTTAAAACCATATTCCCTACCCTTGTAAACTTGGAACACATTTCCTCTGCGTCTTTCACCATATTTGCTCGCAGCATATACTTTGCACACTTGGAATTGATGAATCTATCAGCTGTGTCCAAAGACTGTGCTTCATCCATCCATTTGGCAGCTTCCTTGAGATTACCCACATGCTGTTAGGGAAAAGGTAAAGTTGCAATATTAAATATTTTATTAAATATCATTGGTGCCTGAAAAGACTCAAAACAGATTTTTTTGCTCTTTGTCTATTGGATGTCAAAAATGATGGCCAGTTCTAAGTAATGGGGTTTTTTTTCCTGAGAAAATGCTAAACAATCCAGAAAGAACATATTTACATTTTCTATGAAACAAAGGGTGACAAATAAAAATACAGAGCAAAGCACCACATCCAGAAATCATATGGCCAGTTCCTATCAAACAAATTTTAAAATTGATTACATGCCTTCCATAATCTAAAACACAAAAAATTTAAAACAAATTACTACCTTGTAAATTTTTGCTTTTAAATAGAAGAGTTCTATTAAGGTGGGAGTGCTTGCAATTGCAGCATTAATGTAATCCAAGGCCAGGGAACATTGGTCAAGTTTGTCAAAGTGCTGTGCCAAGAAATAACGAACCCAAAGTAGCGTCGTTGGGGGCTCCTTCTCTCCATTTTCTGTAACAAAACCAGTATAGAGTTGCAGAAGTCAATGAAATAGAAGCCTTTAAGGTTAACATAGGGATTAATAATGGGAATATAATGAAGTTTACTGAAACTTACCATAGAGACTAAAGAAGTCACAGGTTTTCAAGGAGGCTTCATAGCCCGTAACAAGTTCTTGCATGATAGAAACCTATAAGAGAAGAGTTTGCAAGCTTGCTTTAAAATATTATCATGCTACACTGAAACATTTACCATTATAGCACACCATCTACAAATACATAAAAAGTGATGTTTTAGAAGCTATACTAATAGAGACACACTGCTTGCAAAAATAACACATTTGTCCAGAGAGTTAAAAGTCTGTAATGGAAACAAAGCAAACTATTCATTTACAACATGTTTTGACTATAAGCTACAAACAGTTTGTCATCCACACTGGATTAGTTGGTATCCCAAGCACCAATACAAGTTTAAGTGTCTACATACAAATGCTAGAAGTCTAAAGAAGTAAGATGGGATAATTAAGAGTGTATGGCAGTAACTGAAGATATAGACATAATAGGAATCTCTGTGACCTGGTGGGATGAGAATAACCAAGGGGACACCAATATCAGGATACAAAATATATCAGAACAACAGTAGATTGAGCTGGTTGTTGTGGGGTAGCGCTATATGTTAAAGATAGCATTGAGTCTAGTAGGATTACAATTTTACTGGAAGTAAACTGTACCCTGGAACCTCTATGGATAGAAATTCCATGCGAAATGGGGAAGTGTATAGCAGCGGGGCTATACTATCGAACACCTGATCAGGATGGTGAAACTATGAAATGCTAATGAAGATTAGACAAGCTGCTAAGTTGGAAACGCGATTAATAATGGGCGATTTCAATTACTCTAATTTTTTTATTTATTTATTTCACACATTTCTAACCCGCCCATCCTGCCACAGGCAGCTCTGGGTGGAGCACATCATCAAATATTAAAAGCATTAAAACAACTTTAAAATAAATGACAAAGGGAGGAATAAAATTCCCTCACCACCCCCCACCCTAACCCATCCTCCCCCCCCAACATCGACTGGGTAAATGTCTCCTCGGGGTGTGATGCGGAAGTAAACTTTCTAGATGCCATAAACTGTTTTTGGAGCAGGTGGTCATTGAACCAATAAAGCGGAAACTATTTTGGATTTAGTCCTAAGTGGAGTGCAGGACCTGGTGCAAGGAGTAACTATGGTGGACCACCTGGCAATAGCAATCATAATATTATCAAATTCAACATACCTACAGGAGGGAGAATGACAAATTAAACTGTTATGATATGGATTGAGCCTAAATAAGATGCCAATTTCCTTGCTACAATGTAACCAAAGCAAGTGTGTTTTTTTACACAAATATGCCAGAACAGACATTGAATGCTATTGTAACCTATTATTTGCTGAAATGTAACCAAAGTACACTTGATATATAATCATGATATTGTAACTAAATGAAACTTTGTGTAAGCCATTGTGTTTATTTAAGATTACATAGAACGTTAAGTTAGGTAAGGCAGTAGTTTTTACTTTTAAGAGTATGTAGAATGTTGTAAGTCAATTAAGACATTAGTTAGCATATGCATTGATTCATTGACTTAGATAAGGAACAAATGTGTGAGGAGTAAACGGTAAAATGGTCAGGGAGGAAGTAAATTACAGGATAGTATGTGAACTGGTGTGAAGGAGGCAATATTCCTGTCTATTAGGTGCCTGAGAGAAAGCAGAGACCTTGTGTTCCCAAGCAAATCTGAATAGTTTATAACTAACAGGGACACAGAGAACAAGGAAAGGTCAGCAATTGATAACAGAACCAAATGGTACCAGAGAAAAACAAGATGACTTGGTCAGACAATAAGGCGCCTCCAAGAGGGGGTTGTGGGGTGCTCAGGGCCAGGGAGTCAGGCCCTCAGGATCCTATCGGTCAGGGCAAACCCCTAAACCAATGACTAAGCAGAAGGTACCCCCGATCTGAGCAACCAATGAGAGTGCTCCACAGGTTTAGCACTGACTACCCCGCACTCTGAATAATCATAAGGCAGTCACTGGATAAAAAGGCTAGCCCCAGACAGAGAAGTTGCCTTTACGGTCCTCAGTCACTAGCTCTTTGATCAGAGCTCCGACGAGCTCGGTGATTGGCCCACTCTGGGATTTCTCCTTAGGAAGCCCTGCAACTTGCTCCACAGCTAGGCTCTCTTTCTCTCAAGGCTTTTGGGCCCCCTTCCTGCCCTCCTTCTGGAACCAGACCGTGGACCTCTGATCACGTAAGAATATATGCTTTCTATGTATTTGAAGTGGCCAAGTAGGTGAGGGATTATGTGTTAAGGTGCAAATGCTTCATTTATAATTGGTATGTTAAATTGTTCTGCTATCATCGAATAAAAGGTCTATTTGATTGAACAAAAGAGTCATTATTAGAAATAGAAAGAGGAGTAATTCCCCACCCTCTCCAAACAGTAGTATTTCCACTTGGTCCCCAGAATTAAAAGGGATCTGCTTCAGCAGGGTGCAGAAAAGCAGCCAAAGCCCTTTTAGAAAGGGACCTGTTTCACCAGGGTGCAGAAAGGCAGTGAACCCCCTTTTATTTCTTTCAAAACTACCAAAGTAACACGTAACTTTAAAAAGGGGGATTATGGGGATGACTACTTAAAAAGGGGAACTATGCAAAGCTAAAAGGAGCAGCTGCAAGATTAAATGTCTGCAAGAAGTATGGAGCCTATTTAAAAACACCATCTTGGAAGTCCAGATTCAATGTATCCCACAAATAATAAAAGGTAGCAAAAGGACCAAATGTCTGCCTGTACGGCTAAATGGTGAGGTGAAGAAGTAGAGCCCAAAAAGGTGTCTTGTAAAAAAAAATTTAAAATGGAAAGCTGGTCCTAATGAAGAAAGTAGGAAATAGCATAAGCATTGTCAAATTAGACGTAAAACGTTAACAAGGCAGACCAAGAGGGAATATGAAGAGCGACTTCCCGAAAATGCAAAAAATAATAAAAACCTTTTCAAGTACATCAGTAGCAAGAAGCCTGCTAGAGTATCAGTTGGACCATTAAATGACTAGGAGCTGAAGGGGGCACTCAAGGAGGATAAGGCCATTGCAGGGAAACTGAATGAATTCTTTACTTCTGTCTTCACTGCAAAGGCTGGTGGGAAGATACCCACATGAGAACTATTCTTTGTAGTTGATACACTAGAAGACAGTCACAAATAGATCCATTCATGTAGGTCCATTAGCAGCTATTAGCCAAGTAGGTTTAGGGGACATAAGCCATTGGTCTTACCCTGTATGGTACTTATGTTCTTATGCATTTTATAACTGACTAGCAATATTAGGTGTCAATATTTGAGTGGAAACATGAACCACATTTTCAGGAAGACAAATGATGAACACTTTCTGATAAACAGGCCTCTTTCACAGGATATCCATTATGGCAGTCAACAAATATCACTAGCTCCTTCTGAAAAACGTAGATCTATAAAGCCTTCACATGAATTGCATAGTCTTTACCCTATAATTAGATCTAAATTACAAACTCAAATCGATTCCTTCCCAGACACTGTACTGCTGATTCCTTTCGAATGAATGAGAACTACCTTTATGCATAAATTTTGTAGTCAGGTTGATTTAGATGACAAACGTGTCTTTCAAGTCTCCCAAGCACCCAAGGTTCAAGGGAATTAGAAAAAAATAAGGAAGTTAAATGAAAATAATTGTAAACTATGCATCTCATGTTTCTGAATACCTCAAAGCACTTAATATTTTGAAGCAGTCACCATTTGTGGAGGCGCATGTACACCAAGGACTTTAGACCAACCATTGCGGTTGCAATTGAGGAGATTCACATGCAGTCCGTTATGCTTAGGGATCCTGTCTGCTCCTGAAATCCTTGTTTGACTAATCTGGTTGGACTTCCAGTAACATACATTGACACTAAAGTAGTCAAACCTGATGGAAAGGTTGTTGCCAGCAGCACTGCTCCCCAAATGCCCTTCCACAGCCCCCACCCCTGCCAGGAAAGTACAGCATGAATGACCAAACACCTTGCCCTTCCCTCCACACAGATCAAGCAGCATTACCCTTTGACGATCTTCCAGATGCCTGGATACAACAGCTAGAGGATTCTACAGTCCCCTCAAATACATTCCTGCCTCCGTTTAGACTGCACCTCACCAGGACACCAAGCACAGGCTGCTGCAGACAAGAACACATTCCCTCTCCTCCCAAAAGGTCACATGCAGTATTCTATTTGTTGGGCACTTTTGCCTTTCTAGCTCAGAAGATAAGGAAAACTGGTAAATAATTTTAAATTATTTATATTCTATATAAAGTTTCTTGGTGACAACTGTTAATACTACTACAACATAATAAACCATAACTATACCATCATAAAGTTTATTCATAGTTGTTTAGCTAAAATGGTACGTTTATTTTACATGTTTTTCTGCCGAGTGGCTCTGTGAAGGGGGACAGGGCGAAGTTTCCTGCGCAGTTGGCTGTAAACGGGAAAATGTGCTACGTGTTGGGGCTGGGGGTAGGGGAAGGATTGGTTGAGCTACTCGCACGGTGGGGGCTGGGAGGAATGAAAAAGTTGTATGGGTAATGGGAAGGATATGAGGGCTGAGGGCAGGGGTCAAGGGTGGGCATAGTAATGGCTGCCAAAATTCAAGGTGTTTGGAATTTGGTCATGTGGCCATGGGCGTTTGTGCAGGGTCTGGTGGAAGGCACAGGAAATGGTGGGTGCTATGAACAGGGATGCTAGGCTTTCACTGGCTGCTCTGTATGGGAGGGCACAGCACATGGTTGGTGGGATGTTTGTGTATGGATGCCGAAGAAGCACAAGTTATTAAGTTTCAACTATTAAAAATTGCTTTATTCAGTAGCTTCTATTATCATTACTGTTATTCAGTGTTGAGTTGCATGTGCCTGTTAATGTGTTGGCACAGTGAATCCTTGCTTTCCCGTTATGTGTTCCTCTGCCTGACTAAGCTGATCCCTGAATGGAAGTACTGGTTTGGTGGTAGTGATGGAGGGGAGTGGTGGGCTTCTCAGGGCCATTCCTTCGATTGTGCGTATGTTGTGTAGGCAGCCCGCCACAGTTAGCAGTGGCACCATGTTCAGCTGGAAATGAATTCTGAAAGCCACTGTCTGCCACTGCTTCCTGAAAAGTCAGAACATCCTCTCTACCAAACCGTGAGATGCATCAAGCTTCCTGTTGAAATTCCTATGTTCTGGAGTCCTACCAACCCTGTAGGCCTTAATTAGCCAGGATTTCAGGGGCAGACAGGGTCCCCAAACATAACGGACTGCATGTGAATCTCAATTGCAACCATAATGGTTGGTCTGAAGTCCTTGGTGTACATGCGCCTCCACAAATGGTGACTGATTCAAAATACAGGCATCATGGTTCTTTCCAATGTCAATAAACAGGGCACAGTAGTCCACTGCCTGCAGAACGACAGAAAAGAAACCCTTGCATTTCAAGTAGTCATCCTTGCTGCGTGGTAAGTAGTTGATTGCAATGTTGCTCCCATCTATAGACCCGATGCAATTGGGAATGCAACCCAAGCAAAGCCAGTCATCACCTCCTCCACATCAACTAGATGCACAATGCGGTCCAGTAGCAGATCCAGAACAAACTTCAAGACTTCCATGAAGGCACAGCCCACTGTACTGGTTCCCACACTAAACTGCTGTGCAATGGAGCAGCAGCTGTTTAGGGGGGCTAACTTGCTGACAGCTATTGCAACCCACTTCTTCACAGGGATTGCCTGCCACATGATGGTGGAGTGTTTTTCCAAGTGTGGACAAAATCTCCACTAGCTTCGTTACAATCTACAAGGACTTTATTACAATCCAGAGAGGTATTCAGAAGTTGGCGATCCGCTGGTTGCTTCCCCTCAATCCCAGGACGGACTTCCACCAGACTACGATTTTTGTCCTTCGCCCACAGAAAGCAGCTCTTGGCAGAGTGGTCTGCAATGCATCCAAGGGTGCAGTGTCAATGCTAATGAACTTTGTCACCTGTTGCAGGCAGGTCACTAAGCTCTGCATCCCTCCAACTGCACCGCATGCCTGCTGACATCACTGGTGGGTTTGCAGTTGAACAGAGACCCACCACCAGCCTTGCATATTTACAGTTTTTGTAGCCGAGGTTGTCAATGACAGTTCCATACAACAAGGGATAGGCAGTAAGCAATGTCAATTTGCAGCAGTGGCTTCAAAATTTTCTCAATGTTAGTGATGGAGCTCTGGAGGACATCAATGTAAGCTCTCGGGCAAGGACCGTTTCTATCTTATTCTTTGTAAAGCACCAGGTACATCGCTGGCACTATATAAATGCTTATAATAATAAATAATTATAAGTGTAAGGAGGTGGTTGCTGGTCACTGCCATGTCTGCCCAGGTCAGTTTGCAGAAGTTTTTAAAATGGGATTTAAAGTCCTGGCAGCCTGCCACAAGGTTTTGTCTTCAGAGTGCATCACAGGGTCCATGTAAACTGCCACTGGCTGGGAGACCAGCACATATTGTGATGCAATGTTGACGCAGGATTCAAATCTGAAAGCTTTCACACTGGACCACTACAGCCAGGCCAGGCTGTCCCATTAATTGTGAGATACCACGAGGCCCAGACAAGACCCAATCAAACAGAATGGATGTTGAATGCATGTGCTGTGGGTATCCTGGTGCACCAGGGTTGTGGAGGTGGCTGCCAATGGATTCTTGCCATTGCCACCATTTGGCTGAAGCAGGGCGAATTCATCGATCTTACCTAACTCGAACCCTGCCACCTAGTTTCCTGGCTAATGTTTTCAACTATGATGTCTGCATTGAGGACCACTGGCTGAGTGCTGTCATGCTAAGACTGGAATGGTGCACCACAGGAGGCGAAGGCACCCATCCTGCCAATAATGTGTGGAAACGTGTGGAAATTCTGGAACCAGACTGATCATTCTGCCATCATGCTCTTGAAGAACACATCAGAGGAAAGAGAGGATCATGAGTTAAAGGTCAACAAACTCCAACCGTTGGCTCAAGGGATCAGACAAGAACTGAAGGTTCTCCAATGAGAAGGCTCTGCCTCCACTCTCTCAGAAAGCTCATATCTAGGTATGTAGGTCTAAGGCACACTAAAGTCAATGACTTCTTTCTTTTATTTCCTCCCCGTGGGTTTCAGATCAGCCATGTAACTAGAAAGTCTTTTTTCATATTTGGAAACAAGCAGCCAACTTAGGATTCCCACAGGTGTGCCATCTCTGAACAGGTAGTACAGATGAGAGCAAGTTACCACATTCTACATTAAATGACTCTTGCAATTAACTGAATAGTTCCTGAGAACTAGATTAACTAAATCTTTCAACACACTCGAGAATTCCTAAGTCTGTTCCTATAATTAGAGGTACGAATGCCTCTCTCCACCTCACAATTCTAGAGTTACGAGGGCAGGGCTTATGAGTCAGCACCTCCCATAAGTTTTAGCTCAAAGTTATGGCACTGAGCTTCATTAAAATCAATGGGACTTACTCATGAGTGTGTTTAGGATTGCTGCCATGTTCTTTTACTGCTACACCTGATAGTGAGATTTTAGAATCTATTTTAATTTTCAAATATTTACTTCAGTAGAATAACCACCTTATTAGCTTAGTGTAGATTTTCTTTTTTTAGCACTACTTTCAAACGACTGTCATTTTTAAAAAGTTAATTCTCAAGCTGTTAATGACAAAGCAGATAAAGTGTTGTCAACGGCTTGAAGTAGATCTTGCCTTTCCAAATGCTAGATTTAAACAATTCAAGTCAAACAACTGGAGTACACATTATCATTTTCTGTGCCCAATAAAGAAGTCTATATTTTACCCAATCTGGTGCTCACCATTTCCCATAAATCATATTTTAAAAAGGTTTTGGGCTGGTGTAGGTTTGTTCTCTAGTAGTGAAACGAGGGGGTGCTGTCTGACTTGTCTATACGGTGCCAAAGGCTAATACTAAGAATTCCATATCTCCTGATTTGCTAATGGTAAAAAATAAATAAAATGTTCTAGTAGTTCCATTTTTCTCTGCGCCTTCTGCAAATTGGTCTAGGTCTGGTAAAGAGACCTCATGTTGCTACATCACATCATAAATCTTCAGTTCGCACAACCTCACTGAACCATTATAGGCCAATGGGTCTCAAAATTTCCAAAGCTGTACCCTCAATTTCTCCTACCTGTTGTACTTGACCCTTCCTTCCACGTTACCACATACATGTATATGCCATGCCGCCACTCTCTTCTTGCCATCCTGGTCTTGCCTGTCATCTCTCAGCCCTGCTGATGCTGCCCTGATTTCCCTAATTCAGAGCAGCTGAGGTAGAGATATTTCAGCACTTGCACCAGTTTCGGGACGTGAATTTCTATTGGTGGTTGAAGCACCAGGAAGAATTCCTGCTATGGAAATGGGTGGGACTGCCAACATTTTGGAACTCCGCCAGCTCAGTGGGAGTTGAATTTAAGAGTTTGGCAGTTGTCTCTCTTCTAGTGCCCTTGCGGATACATTCTGCAGCCCCAGTTTGAGTACTACTCAGTAACTCAAAACTCTCCAACCTGACAGTGTTCTTTCTCTTTCTGGCAACACAATTTTACCTCTCGTTTTCTGAAGATCCAGGCCCAGCAGTCTTGGTGCTTACCCGGTGTTAGGCAGCTGTGGGGGAGTGGATGAGGGCCAATCGACTGAGGCTGAATCCTGATAACACAGAGGTGATGCTGGTTGGTCGGGCCAGGGTGGTGGTGGCTCCCATTATTGGTGGGGTCTGCCCCCCTCTGGACACCCAGGTCCATAGCTTGGCGGTGCTCCTCAACCCACAGCTCTGCCTGGATTGTCAGGTGGAGACTGTAGTGAGGGGAGCATTTCGCCAATTACATCTGGTGGGACGGCTTCAGCCGTATGTCTTCAGTTCAGACCTGGCAGCCATTATCCATTCTTTGATTACCTCTCGACTGGACTACTGCAACGCGTTCTACGTGGGGCTACCTTTGAAGATGGTTCGGAGGCTGCAGCTGGTGCAGCATGCAGTGGCTCCTCTCCTAACGGGGACAGGTCACCGTGAGCACATTACGCCTATGCTCTGTTCTCTGCGCTGGCTGCCTATAGTCTACCGGGCCCAATCCAAAGTATTGGTAATGATCTTTAAATCCCTAAACAGCTTGGGACCTGCTTATCTGTGAGACCGCCTCAGGCCCCAGGTCATTTCGCGGTCCGCTGGGGGCGCCCAACTTGACGTCCCCCGAGTGTCAACAGCAGGGCGGGCCTTCTCGGTGGCCGCACCTAGACTGTGGAACTCCCTCCCGATGGAGGCCCGTTTATCTCCGGAACTTCCCTCTTTCCGAAGATCATGTAAGACCTGGTTGTTTTGCCAGACCTTTGGGGAAGAGGGGGGTAGGTGGGGGGTGGGGTGGTATTTTTTATTGCCTTTAGCATTTAGCCTTTTAATAATTTTATTAGAATACATTTTTTATATGTTGTTGCCACTCCAAGTCGCCATTGTGCAGGAGGATGTGGGGTAAAAATGTAATATTATAAAAATAAATAAATAAATAAATAAAAGGAAGTAAAACATGATTGGTATTTAAGTTCTGCTAATGGAAGAAGAGAGTAATATACGTATGTATTAACATGAAAAGCAAACACAATCTAAAATGGAACAGAATTGCCAACTTTTGGTTCAGCTAGTTCAGGACATTTTATTAAGAAGCAGGGGTGGATGCTTGGCTTGAGTCAGCTGTCGGTAACAGAGACTTTCACCCACACACAGGCAGCGGCGGCCCCTTGCTTTGGCGCTGGGGGCGGTGCCCTACAAGGCAGCCCCCAGCGCTACCAGTCACACTTGCGGTTTGCAGCCCCGGCCCCCGCGGCGCATCATGTTGGAGAGAGGGAGGCTGAGTGAGTCATGACTGTCTCTCAGCCCAGCCTCCCTGTCTCCAGCATGATGCGGGCGGGGGCCGGGGCTGCAAACCCTGCACACACACAGGACAGGTCAGGACCTTTAAAAAGGCCCGTCCTGTCAGTTTCAAGCAAGGCAAGCCGGAAAGCTGACTTGCTCCCCGCCCGGGCTGCCGCGCATGCGCACGATGCGGCGATACACTGAGTCCTTGTTTGAACTTGTGTATCGCGCGCATGC
>QEPC01008108.1:2860891-2927088 GCA_003113815.1 Sphenodon punctatus | reverse complement strand
TGGCCCTGAGGTTTTGTATATGTTAAATATTTGATCAGGTTTTGGAATAATTTTGCAGACACCTGCCCTAGGTAGTACAAGCTTGGCCTACAATGGACAAGCCCCACCCTAGAACTCTGCCAGGAATAAGGTTGCGCCGGCCCGCCGGCGGGCCTTACTGCCCCACCAACCTCTAAACCCACCAGCCGCCACTGCACACAGGGTTGCTTACCAGCGAGTTGCAGAGTAGCAGGTACTGCCTGCTATTCTACAACCCTTTGGGAAGTAGTTCCCTTCTGCTGCAAGTCCCAGAAGAGAGGGGGAGTGAAGATGCAAAACCCGCACTGGCACTGCCTGACCCAGAAGCATCTCTCTCCTAACTGAGGGAGGTGAGGCCATGAACCAGCCTGGAGTGTGTCCAAAGCAAGTTTTCAGGACAGGGGAACATCCTAAAGGCAGATTCCAGACATGTCAGTGATTTTTTGGATGGTTTGGACAAAAATCAGGACAAGTTACAACGCTAAAGCAGCAGCTTTCTTCATAACCAAAAGATTTTGGCTTTTTAAGATTTCCTGTACCCAGACTACCATTCCAATAAATTAATTCACAATATAATGTCCTAACAGCAGAATGAGTACACACTTTAAAATATCACCATTACAAGAGGGTACGTGCGGCTTTTACTGCGAAACTTTCCAGAGACCATGTTTTAAGCATGTGATTGACACGTCTGTACACAAGCAGCAGTAAAACTTTAGTTCTACTCTGTCAAGTCCTGTTTTGCAGCTTGCTGTTGTAAAAACAGAAATTAGTGAAATGATGGGCATGGGACGAAGAGCTGAAAAGTTTGCAAAAGTGTGGAAACCTTGTGTCAACCTCCTGTTGAATCTCAGAAATGCAGAAACTCCTAGATGCTTCATCTTCCTGAATTTCTTTCCCTTTCAAGATCCACTGATTATTTTCAATCCAATAAGCCCTTTCCATCTAGTTTGAGTTGATTTGTAAAACAATCCTCACCCAGCTAAACTTGTAGGAAACAATTTCACTGCTGAATTTTTAATAAAAATCAGTCTATGACAAATATCAAAGCTAGTCATTAACTATTTGTCATTATCCATTATTTATTCTCCTTACCGCAAAGAGCAGTTGGTGGTTCTCATGCTTCAAACACTACCCTTCTAAACACTTATTTGGCTCATTTGATTTCCAGCTGTTAAGCCACATAAAAGAGTGCTGAAATTCTGTCTTCCTACTATTCTTTGTGTACAAAACTGTAGCTGCCACACAAGGGATGTTATGTCTCAAACATGAAGGATGTTAGTCCTGAGGGCACTGCCTGTATCTTCAGAAGAATTCCAAAGCCTTTCTAGTTAGGCAGCAGTATCAGCGCAGAATCAAAACTTCAGATTTTAATATTTCATCAAATATACTGACATTTATGACCACCCTAGTCAAAAACAGATACGGTTTGGGGAGGTCTTCTATGGGATTTATACTAGGAACTCCTTTAAACGAGTTTTCCAGTACCAGCAGAACACAGGAGCACTGGCATTCTGCTGGGAAATTAGGCCATTTAGCAGTTACTCCGTAACTGGTTTTAGCTCGTCTTTCCTAAAGTCTCTCCAATCGGAAGATACAATACGGACAAGCATGCTGCAGGTTGTCACTAAGAGCATAGTCCTGAAGCTGTCTTCAATTGATTCTAGCCTTCTCTACCAATGTGAATCTCACTGAAGTGAATAGGGATGACGTCAGCATCAAATTGCTGTGCTGCACGTGTATCTCTGCCCAGGACTGGCCTTAGAATTCGCAGGGCCCAGGGTGCTGTTAAAATGCAGGGCCACTGGTGGCCTTTCACCAATTGGGGGCTCCTTCCGCAGAGCCTTAAAGGTGGTTGTGTTTTGGTCCCCTGGGAGCGAGGGAGACCGCCAAGCCCTGCCCCGGTGAAAACGGGCCACTGCAGGCCCCCTGGGAAGAGTGGGGCCCCAGGGTTCCTTATTGGTAAGCCAGCCCCATCTGCCACTGAAGCAATCTCATTTCCATGCACAAGCCGATTCCACGAGACTTTAGATATAAACTGGCCAGTTTAAATTTCTCAAAACTTGATTTATTCTCTGAACCGTGTCACATAAATACTACATGATGAACATACTGTTGTGCCCTCTGGCGACCAATACAAAAAGTTACAACTGCATTCTTTCTACCCCAACCCTAATGAAACACAATGGATTTTGGCAGGGGGAAACTAAGAAGGGGAAGGTGGAAAAAAGAATCAATTGTTCAATTTCACCAAAACTTGTGACCTTTGGACAGAGTACGGTATATCATTCTCAGACGTTCTAGAGTCTCTTCATCCTAACTCACTTGGCAAGAAAGTAAAATAATTACACAAAAAGCACTGTGTGAAAGAACACTGGTTAGGTTGCAAAGTAAAACACGTGAAAGTGAAAAAGCCAGAATTATGGTTGTCGGTTACAGTATAAAAGTCTTCCTTGGGCATTCATCTTAACACTGGATGAGGTAAGCATTTCTATGGAAAAAGACAATATTCAATTATGTGCTTCAGATGCACAAGAGGACTAAAGCTGTATGGACAAGCATAAAACTAGTATACTATTTCCTAATTTTGATCCCTATGGTTTTTTCCCCACACAAAGAAAATGTTAAAAACAAAATCTGAGTAACTAAATACTCATCAAGCCCCTTCCATCAAGAAGCAGCAGGGTTTGAACGCTGGTCTGCACTGCAGCATAAGACTAACTCCACAAATGACAGCAGAAGAAATTGTCTCTGTGTTAGGTGCACAACTCTAGTAGCAGATGTACAGAAAATCATATTCTACTACTCTTGCCAAGCAACATTAATGGTATGTTAGAGCTTTGATAATCTCTAGATCAAACCCCGCTGATGTCTCGCATTGGAGCTCATTACACTTGAACGCGACAGAATATTTTTTTAAAAAATTATAAAAAAAACCTTTTAAGGACGTTAACACTACAAAGTTGAGCAAACAAAACGTAGGAAATACCAGAATGGATGTTTTCTTTATAGCTAACATGCGCAAAATTGGTTTGGAAAAAACAAACCCCGGATTCTTTCTATAGAAAAATTAAAGGAAATCTAAAGAGTTAGAGCTTTCAAAAACTAAACTAAACACAAAACTAACTAATAAAAAGACAATGCTTGTGGCCTCACTCTTCAAATCATGGTCAAACTTCACCAAGACAACAGAGAATGTTACAGGGCTGCCAGTAGCACTGCTACTGGGCATACTTTGCAGGATCTTAACTATACAACTGTTAACAAAGACAGCCCTTTTCCAAGAACTGTCTCCGAGATGACAAAATGGGTCAGAAATGGGTTTGTAGCATTTACAGGTTGTCTTGTTCATTCTGTATTACTTGAAGAAATATAAAATAGTCAGTACTTCCTCTTGAAGATACAAACCCTCACCATCTAGTATACAAAAAAAATACAACCTGTTCTATAATTGCTATTATTCTTACTATAGTAATTACATTTTAAAATGGCTAGATGCACAGTTTTTGTCTACCTACTTGTAGCACCTTCTGGAGATTTCCCTTATTTTCTGAAGAATGACATTTTAAGACAGAAGTATATTGTATTTTGCAATGAATGTTACTATCAAGGTATTTGAATCAAATTTGTAAGCCTGTTTATCAAAGTTCTATTCTGAAAATTTGGAACTGGAGGGTTTTCTGCTTCCTTAAAACTAATATCATAGCATAGCATGGATGCGCACAACAGGCTGTGTCCCCTGCTTACACAATTTTGTTCTACTCCTTAAAACGTAGAGCTTTTCAGATGTCCTTTGTTTACTTATTATCTGCCAGTAGTTCTGGGAGGGAACCTGACTACAGAAGTTGGGTCACTGTTTCCTTCATACTCCTATAGCTTTCCAAATCAAGGACAGATAAAGCCATCTTTCTTATAAAGGGAAAAGAAAGTTCTTCAGGGGAGACAGCCTGCCTTCCTGTGTAGACAGCCTTACACCTTTTTTGAGACTCCTGATGTTTCTTCAGCCAGACATTCTCTTTCATCCAGTATTTTCTCACAGAGTCTCCATGTTTTAAGTTACTCAAATAGGACACATGTACGCTGATGTCAAGCTTCAGTTGAATCAATGCTCCTGCAACACGATCGACGCAAACCTTGATGTTGACTAATTGAAGATCTTCACTCTTGGGATTTTAATCTCAAGGATTTAGAGGAGTATGTATTGGAAAGCCAAAGAGTATTTTTTTTTTAATACTGGACAATGATATAGGATTTGCTTCACTGTTTTGGGGCCTCAGTTTCTTTTGCTGAGGAAGAGGGTGGGAGCAGACAGAGATGCAAATACTAATTCCAAAGCACTTGGGTAAAACTACCTATGGGTAGAAGAATCTCACACCTGAAGGTGTTTCTTCTGTTCTCTTGAGTCATTTAGCGGAATGTTTAGACTAAGAGCTAGTTTATTCATTCAAAAACAGCAATCACATTACAAATGACCCAAATCTCATTTCACCGTACTGGATTTGCTAAGCAAAGAATTTGCTACGATCAAGGTGTAACTGCAGCTACTTCTAGGCCTTGACAACATAATGGAATATTGAGCAAATGCCACAGTTAGGCAATGAGAAAACATCAAGGTAATTAAAGTACAAAGAGTTAGATATATTACTGTATTACATGGGAATTTGTGATGACAAGCGTGGTATCATTTTTGTACATTTCAGAAAAATATAATTAGGCCTTGCATAACTAGTGGGTTGCTTCAACATGATTTCAAAGTCTAGGCCAAGGAAAGGGAACGTTCCTCCTCCCGGGGACCACTTTTAAAATCAGTACAAACTCTGAGGGCCGCAAAGAAGCTGGGGCGCTTAAGGGTTGTGTTCCGGAAAAGAAGAGTCTATATCAGTGATGTGTGTCATGGATTGGTCCCCTATTCTTATCTGCATGTGCTTATGTCTGCTCCCTATCCCAAGTTCAGTTTTTCAGTGCTTGGGGATAGGAACTGGATCCAGGGAACAGTTCCGGGAACCGGAAAGGGTCCACATAAAAACTTGCTGTGGGCCACATTTAGCGTTACCACAACTCCCTCTTTAAAAGAGGATGCTTATGAAAAATACATGCTGCAGGGATGTACTGGAACCAATGCAGCCCTGCACCATGTATTTTTCATAAGCATCCTCTTTTAAAGGGGAGGTATGCTAACCCTAGCCACATTTGGCCCCCAAGCCTGAGGTTCTGCACCCTAGTCTAGGCTGTACACTAACTTACAACCTATAAATCTACTTTATAACAGCACAGCCCTATAAAAACATAACTAAATAGAATTAAACACACTACGAGACAGCTGCATTATTATACTGAAACGCAAACAGGAAGTGGCTGTTAGTAGGAAAGCAAGTTTAATATTGTACTGGAAACAAACTGCATCCATACACTTAAAAACAAAAACAAACGATAAAAAAGTGCCCCAACGAACTCATTTGTGAAACTGACGCAAATTTTAAAAATACACAACTCCCCTCCCAAAACTCCTTGTAAAAATGCATGCAGAATTGGCCTTAACACAGGCTGACCTGGGATGACTGCCCAGGGCCCCACTATTTTATTTACTTCTGGAACCCCCATAGTGACACCTATTTTCACCAAGGCAGGGTATGGGGCCCCCACTCTCTCCCAAACAGGCCCCAAATATGACCACCTTTAGTGCCCTGTGGAGGGTGCCCTTGGGAGGGTAGGGCCACAGGGGAGAGGATGAGGCCACCAGGGGTCCCACATTTTATCTTCATCCTGGGCCCTGCAAATTCTAAGGCTAGCCCTGAACACAGGTATACCTCCTCCACTTAAGGAAAGCTATTAAAGTTCTTGTAACATCCCTAGCCCTAAAGCTATACTATGGAGAGACGAGAGTTCAAATTTTTGGATGAAAGAAGGCAATTCCATTAATTGAAAACCTTCTACATACAATGGCCACAGTGATTCAAATATAGCCATAAGTTTGATAATGCCTGAGGAGAGAATTCAGATGCTGTACTACTTTATGTTAGTAGTTCTAAAGAGAACCGTATCACATTTTTTACTAGCCTATTAATAAGAAAGTCAAGCTGAAAAAACACTTCCAAGAGGGAGTGGTGGAGATAGGTAATAAGAGGAAGAAAACAGTTCCAAATGATTTTGTTTAAATCATTGCGTCCAGAAAATAGGAACTGAAAATAACTGCCTTCTTTTCCCCAAAAGCAATATCTATGCAACGTCTCCTCAAATGGACTTTAATTATTTTTTAAAAATCTATAGGAAGGTTTCTATGTAGTATATGAAAAACAAAAAGCAATGCTAGAAAAATGTTTAGCGAGCTCATAATAAATATTGCATTGCAATTCCAGCCTGCAATTATTTCCTTTAATTTAGCAGTCCTTGTATTTTTACTATTTTATCTGCATTCTGCTAGACATAAATAACTACTGGAAGAATGAACAAAAAATTAAAGCATATTCTTTGGAGAATACACGTAACATAAGAAGTAGCCTAAACATTCAGATCTGAAATCAAAGTGAATCCTGGTTTAAAACAAAAATTCGGACTGAAAGGGATTATTTAATTGAGCAATGACTGGCTTGGAGGACAATCGTAGAGAAATATTTATGACCTCTAAGAAAAACACTTAAAGTATCAGCTGAGGGTGGAGGTCATGTACTATTCAAACAGTTTCATACTTCAGCTTTCTACGAGAAAACTGCCATTTTTCAGCATCCTTTTGAATGTTTTTTAGTAAGTAGTTCTTAAAAACACAAGCTTCAGTGAGAAAAATTCGATTCTGTGACGTTCAGGGAGCCTGCTGATTGCTCCTCGTGGTACAGGTTCATTTAGCGGTTTGCCACATTGACAACCACAGTAGCAGGGTAGAACATAGGCATGTTACTAGCTGTTGCAAGACAAAGACACCCTGTAGGCAGCGCAAAGGCTGCACCCCATTCAACAGTTTTCACAACCATAATAATAGGAATATCTAATTACTCCAGCTCCTGTCTGGATCTCAACAACATTAGGTATCTTTTCTTTCTTCCAGCCCTGCCTTCTACTCAGGTCTGGTATGATATTTTTATATTTCTGAGTTCTTCCTCAGCACACCCTAGAATTTCTCATACTTCCCATTTTAAAAGCTCCTAGTCCCATTGATAAGAGGAGTTAGAATAGAAACTCATGTTCTGAAAGTCCTTCATGAGGCAGATCTTTTCAAAGGGTGCCCCCTCTACTATGAGCAAACTGGATCTGGGAACAGAACTCCTATTTCAGCAAGAGGGACTAATGTATTTAAAATGACCAAAATCTATTTCCTACTAATAAATAGAGTATATTCAAAATAGCCATCTCCAAAGAAGTTAAGGTGGGAACATCTCTAGGTCACTGTCCAATCTGAAATTAGTATATATCGTCACCAAAATCAATCCATGAGCATTTTGCTACAGAAAAGTGCAAAGTAGGGCCCATTGCTCTTGGGTGGGAAGTGATCCAAAGCAGTCTATTTACAACCTATGCTTTGTGCTTTAACATGACAAAAAGACAAAAACGCTCCAACTCTGGTTGTAAAAAAGCTGGCATTTTGGGAATCTCTAGAGATGTTCACAGTTAAATATAATTAAGCATTCGCACGATCAGGATGGTCGTTTTGTTATGGTAATTGGGCAGATGGACAGACAGACTTACTTTTACAAATTTGTATTCACCTAATAAATAAAAAGCAATTAAATTGTTTGGAAAAAATATTTCATTAATATGGACCAAAATGCCTGGTCAAATGGATTTTGATGGAAGATTTTAATTGTCCCCTATCAGTTCATGATAAATCTGGAGCTCTGGTCTAGATTATGAGCAATCCAAAGTTATTTCACCAGGAATCATTGTATGATGTTTGGCATGAGTTAAATCCCAGGACTTTGGAGTATTATTATTTTTCTGCTGTACAAAAATTCTTATTCTATGCTGGATCATTTTGTAGTGGAGAAACAGAAGTAAATGTATTGCTCGTTATATGCGACACTTGGTGTTCTCTGGCCATAACGCTGTTATACTTGAACGGGATGACAACGTAAGAGAGAAGACAATTTCCTTGGAAATTAAAGTAGTATGATTTATTAACCAGAGCAAGTTGGACATGCCCACTGTACTAATCCGATGTTGGGGTCAAAGAGACCCCAATTAAGTTAAATTTAAAAAAACAGGGGGTTAATTTGAAAAGGACAACAGCTGTCTAGAAAAAGATTCACACTGCATCAAGATTGGGGGGGGGGGGCAGAAAACAGGAATAGGAACAAAGCAAATGGCAGCAGGGGTCAGTAATACCCCACAATGTTAAAACTAGCAGCTACACAAGAATAGCAGATGAGTTTTCCACTTGGGGTGCCAAGTGTTTACCAAGCAATTAGTGATTCTATTTAATTATCTTTATATTCCTCTGAGATGGCTCCATGAAGTCTTTTATCTGCCTTTAGATTGCAGCCTTACTGCAAATAGGTCAATTTAGTGTTAATGTTGACTCTTACTGACAAAAAGGTCACTTAGCAAGTAAATTGAGGGGTCCAAATGACCCCATATGGCTGATTGGTAAGTATTTTTCAAAATGAACTCTGCAAACAGCCATTATGAAAAAAAACAGCATTGAAGGTTCACATCAGAAAGGTTATAACTGCAAAAAAAATATACAACGCTATTTATGTTTGCAAAGTGGTTCTTTATATTGGAGTATAATAGACCCCCAAAAGTGTTTGTAGTGCTATTTTTGTACACACAAATATGTTATTAACAAAACAGACACAATGATATATTTCTATTTCCATTTGTTGGGAGAAAAGAAGGGAAGAACAGGTTCTGGTTTAAGCATTTAAAGAAAACAAATGTGTGTATTTTTAACAGCATTTTTGGGGTTTATTATACCCCCAGCACCACTAGGTGCATAGTACTTTCAGTTTCTCATGCACTTTAACTGGGGTCAAACTGACCCCCAGCAGCATCAGAATGAAAACCTTAAACAAAAAAAATACAAGGGCACCCCCTTGGATACACCACAGGGCAATTGAGTCCATTATGGCTGACAACGTCATGGAGTGGTAGACCTTCGCTTAAAAAGTTTTAACAACTTTTTTGTACCCCTCATGGGTCAGTAAGACCCCACCTATTGGCCTAGGGTTAACCCCTCTCCAAAAGTGTACTAATGAGAAATCTAATAAAGCAGATAAGGTTCTATCTTGGATGACCAGAAAGGCAAAAAGGCAATTATTAACAACAGACTTGTGGCAATGCAAGGTATCCTACAGGCCACATTTTGGCCATTTTTGAGAAATTTTATAAATAACTATATGATACCACAAATCCTGACAAAGAAGGATGCTTTACCAATGCCCCAAAATAAAGAATATCAAAGAACAATCCTTTATGACCCCCCGTCATGGAGATTGAGGTTAATGAGAAACTATTTGTAATTTACCTAAAAATAAAGTTAGCGGACCGGATGGTTTCACTGCAGAATATTATCAGATATACAATAACATTCTTACAGCTATTTTGATCAAGTAATTTAATCCTTTTTTATCTATGGACACAATGCCCGTCTTTCAATGAAGCTATCATATCATTATATTTAAAGTCGGACAAAGACTCAAATGTGTGGAAGTTATTGCCCCATTTCACTTTTGAATGCTGATGCAAATATTTTTACTAAAGTATTGGCTTCTAGACTGGTTTCTATAATCGAAGACCTTGTCCCAGATGATCAAACCGGATTTATTCCAGGAAGAATGGGTATAGATAACATTACAAAAGCTATTAACATGATATACCAAATTCAGCAGGATAGAGCTGTTTGGGCATTGATTTCATTAGATGCTGAGAAGGCCTTTTATCAGATTGAACACCGATTTTTATTCCTTACTCTAGAATAATTTATAAGCAACCTATAGCTAATTTATTGATAAGTGGGACTTTAACGGAACAGATAGGTCTATGACATGGTGCTCATCTGGGATGTCCATTGTCACCATTATTTAATTTAGCTCAAGTGCCTTTGATTGTGGCAATTATGTCTCATTCTCAGATTATTGGTATAAATACCCAGTTTAGAGAAATCAAACTATGTAGGCAGACAACATGTCACTCTTTCTTCGAGATCCTATTAATTCTATACAATATCCATTGTCTTTGCTGGAGATGTTTGGTGATCTCTCCGGATACAAGATAAATATTAAGAAATCACAGGCAATGCTTTTTCACATTCCCCATTGCAGTCAAATGTATATAAATAATTTAATACCTTTTGCTATAGTGGAAGATATGAAATATTTGGGAATTAAGCTTACCAAAAAACACTCAAATTATATAAATATAATCTTCTCCTATTAATGACTGAAATTACAGGAAAACATAATAAATGGCAGACCCTTACTTGTCCGTGGTTGGGTTGTATAAATATTGTGAAATTATGTTATTCCCAAACCTTTTTATATTTCTTGTTCCCTCTACCTATTAGAATCCCTCAGGATTTTTTTTTAATTCATTAAATAAAAAAATCATCATCTTTTATTTGGAATAATAAAAAAGTTAGAATTAAAAAAACAAAATTTTATATACTGAAAGAATTGGGTGGTTTAAATCTACCCAATTCAAACATTTACTGTTATGCTTCTATTATGAGAGCTGCTCAATTATGGTGTAGAGAACATGTGGAGCCATTTTGGATAAAAGTAGTTTTAATAAAGTATCCATATTTGAACCTTTTTTGTGAATAAAATTAAACGTTTACCACGAATTTTGGAACATCCATTTGTCCTAATGGTTTGGGATAATATTAAAAGAAAACTGAAATGTTAAATGAACCAGACCTTATATTCTGGTTTAAAGCTTGGGGAAAGAAAATAAAGATATTTGCAGAATTTGTTACACTTCAGCAAAAGGATATATGTGCTAAACATTTATTTGTAAAAACAAATTTATGATGTTAGACGAATTGGATAGTAAAATACAATATCCCATAATTTTTTTAACGTACAAAAGAGTATATAGTATATTAAGTAATAGGTATGTATGGGATCATTATGGTAGAGAAGTTTATCCCACTGATTTTGAACTTTTTGAAAATAAAATAGGTAGGGGAGTTTTCTCTTGACTTTATAAAGGCACTTAATTTTTGTTTCCTGATCATAGTTCTATTAGCAACTGGGAAGATGACCTAAAAATGAAAATTGAACATAATGATTTAAATCAAATATGACATTCCATGTATAAGTGTATTAAGTCGTTAATATTGGAGAGATCCAAATTAAACTTGTTAATAGGTGGTATTTAACACCTGTAATCGGGCTAAATTACAACATACGGATTGATGTTAGCGTTGAACAGGGAACTGTCCTTTATTGTTGGTGAAGCTGCAAAATTGTCCAGCCATCGTGGCAGGCTGTTTGGCGCAAGGAAGATATCTGTTTTATCTTTGCCATTTTAACCTTGTATTGCTTTACTGGGTATTTTTCAAAAAATGCCGTGATTAAAGAAAGAAAGTTTGCCTGTAATATGATTAGACTGGCGGGTCTTCAGGTGATTTCTAAAAATTGGAAGACTCAGAAAACCCTCTCAGAAAACATTTTATTACAGACACTCTGGTACATGGTCAGCATAGAGCAGATTGCTGCTGAAAGTCATTATTCCCTGGAGAAGTTTTATGCCATTTGGACTCCTTGCTGGTTGTTATTATCCAAGAATATTGTTCGTGTATCATCCTCAGAGATGATTTTACTACATGATTTGTAAGATGTTGTAATGTGCTTCAATCATCTGCAAAATCTGTTAGATTAGAAATTTAGCCTGCTGTTTTGCTTTGAGTTATTTTTGTTTCATTTTGTTTGTTTGATGGCTAAATATTTATAATATTCTAAAATAAAAACACACAAACCACCAACACAATCCCAGCTCCACAGAGTTCACACTCAAACAACAATTGCGGAAAGAAGCTACAACAAGCAACAAATATATAACTTTAAATGAGACTCGCTATCAGCAGAACTACACAAACAGGCCTTTAGAAGATATTGAAATTTGAACTAATCTAGTACCTCATGAATAATATTCAGGGAGGTGAGACCCAATATATGAGGCAGCATTAAATTAAAAAACAACCCGTAGACACTTATGTGACAAGTGAAACTGCAGAGGAATGGGGTGACACTAAGACTAGAGAAGACAGGGAGCAAGCTGAACATAAAGGGACACAACTGTACAAAGCTTTAGGGTGATGACATGTAGTCTGAATTTAAGGGGGATGACACGAAATCTGGTTTTAAAACATCAGACAGATACCAACGGAGAGATTCTAATCAGGGTCGCCTGCTACACGACCAAGACAATATGCATGGAAAACTTTAGTAGCAGCATTTTGGATAGGCTGCAAGTGGGCAATGAGTACATGGGACGGCAGAGCAAATATTTATTTATTCATTCAACTTATACCTAGCCTTCCCCTACAAGTAATACTGTAGTAACTGAGAAGCTCGGAATTGGATGAGAGGAAAGTAGGAGATCAATGTCCCAAATATAATCTTTTGGAGAGGATTCAGAATACAATGCATATAGGAAAATGAATGCCTACTGCAGAAAAGTGCAAACAGAAATAGTATCAAGATGCAGAAACTCGGGCCTCTGTCAGGGCCCAAGAGATGGAGAGTGAGAAATAAAAAGATCATGAATAGTTGTAGTTTTCTTAGAGCAAAGTAACCATGTCAGAGGGGAGAAGGGAGAGAGATGAGATGAGAGAGAAAGCCATAGAAAGAGTAACATTTGAACTACTGATAACCTGCGCCATCACCATGAAAATCTTAGCAACTAATTTCCACTAAAGTATACTGGAAAATCCTGATTATCCAAGGCAAAAGGGAGGAGCAACCGAAATAACCCCAAGCCATATAGATTGTACCTTGGTACAGTTAAGGAACCACCAGTGCCTGGGACTCCCTCAGGCCAGCAACAGGAGGAAGAGCCACTATTACATGAGAATCAGGGGCACCTGCTCCATGGTTTGCTACCTTCTAATTAATTCTTTACATTCCCAAGACATGAAGGACAAAAACATATTTCTACAGTCAATTCATGACGAGACAGATAAAAGCTAAGGACCCAGAATAATAGGACAATACAGTACTGAAGCCTCTACCACACGCCATCTGCAGCAGTAACGATAGCATTAATCTCAGGCAGACTGATTTACCAAGGAGCTCCCTCTAAGATTTTAATGGTTAAAATGACATGCAACTTTGAGCTAGTATTATAGCAAATTTTATTTTATTGATTGATTTTTATTTCTTTGCATTTTTTAGACGCCCCCTCATGCCTACGGCATCTTGGGGCAGTGTACAAAAATATATACTAAAATTCAACAACAACATAAAACACTTTAAAATAATCATTTAAAAAAAACCAAATTTATGGATTGATTTAGGCTCTGTGTGTCTAACTACATCAGCAGCAAACTAGTAGCCTGCTAACATAGGCATGACTCGCTATTAATCCGTTTAATGAATTCACTTTGTAAATGGTCTAAACAACAATCCCTTACCTTATGAATATTAGTAGAAAGAAAGGAATAGGATACACCACTCTCTCTTATCTGAGTTTATTTGGACACTTTCAGTTTTATCCTTGTATACAAGCAAACTGTATCCAATCGGTGCAGGAAATGTTGCATAATAAAAATGGTTTGCTTCTTGTTTACAATTTTACTGTGGCTTTTTTTAATTACTGGATAAAGCTGCTGTCTTTCCAATCTTCCAACCTCACAAACTCCAATACCCTTTGACAGCAAGCAGTGTATGTCTCTATGCCACTCTCACTTAACTTCCAATATTGACTCAATTGGGAGTAACAACAGGTTTTGCTTCATCCATAAAAACTAAAAGCAATTCAAGAACCATGTGCTGTAATTCCACCTGATGGCACAATATTGCAGAATAAAATGCATTATGGGTTTTATACAATGCCTCTAGAGTTTATGGCATCGACAACCAGAGAAAAAAGCACCAAAAGGTCTTTTCTGAGGTACCAATTTCACTCTCCCCTGAAATAAACCCACTGCGAAACATAAGAGGTTTATGCAATGAAACAACACATGTACTAGGTTAGTCTGTCAGCCTTTATTTCCCAAGCAAAATAAAAGATGATGCGGTCTAAAATGAAATCTGGTAATGCTACAAGTTGGGGCTTTGGGGTTTGTTTTTTTTAAAGCACAATATTTATTACTTTGTACTGAAACTAATTCTATCTGATTCTTCTATTTGCTCTTAGCTAGTGATATACTTTCTTTTTCAACATCTAATCCTACTATAAATCTTTGGCCAACCAATTGCAACCTGTTTAAAATATGGTCAACTAGTTGATGGTGAATTGGCAGAAAGTAAAAGAGGCTTTTAAATGATAATTGTAATTATTGTTTAAAATGCAATTTTACATCAATCATTTTCCACCACAGTGATGATATAAGTGTAACTTCCTCCATTACAACAGATTTGTGACAAAACACAGTACTAAAGTACTGCACAGTTGGGATCAATTTCAGTGGGTGTTGCCCGCTGATGCGGCCAATGTTCTTGGGGCTGTTGTGAGCTAGATCCGTGCCTGTCCTGGCTGGTTAAGGCCACTGGGAGACATTAGGGCCATTGCTGGTGGGGGTTGTGAATGCCTCCCTTAGGGAGGGCAGGGTGCCGAGCCGCCTCAAAGAGGCGGTAGTGCAGTCCCTGCTCAAGAAACCATCTCTTGACATTGACTTCCTGACCAGCTATCGGCCAGTCTCTAATCTTCCTTTTTTAGGAAAGGTTATTGAACGGGTGGTGGCTCCGCAGCTTCAGGGGCATCTGGATCGGGTCAGTTTTCTTGATCAGTCGCAGTCTGGTTCTGGTCCTGGGTTTGGCACGGAGACTGCGCTTGTGGCTTTGGTTGACAACCTGCACCGTGAATTAGATCAGGGCAGATCTTCTATTTTAAATTTTATTAGATCTGTCAGCTGCATTTGATACCGTTGACCATGAGATGTTGGTGACTCGGCTGCGGGACCAGGCCAGGGTGGGTGGAATTGTTCTTAAATGGTTTCGCTCATTCCTGGCTGGAAGACCTCAGCGTGTGGCTCTCGGGGAATATACTTCATCTCCCCGGGACCTCCTGTGTGGAGTCCTGCAGGGTTCTATTCTGTCTCCTCCCCACGCCCCCTCCTGTTCAACGTGTATATGCAGCCTCTGGGTGAGGTCGTGAGGAGGTTTGGCGTGCATTGTTATTAGTACACTGATGACACGCAACTGTACCTCTCTTTTTCTGCAGACCCGGACCTGTCAGTCTCAGTGCTTACCGGTGTCTGGGAGCTGTGGGGGACTGGATGAGGGCGACTCATCTAAAGTTGAATCCTGACAAGTGAGGTGATGCTAGTGGGTAGGGCTGGGGGGGAGGCTGTTATTGATGGGGTTTGCCCCCCTTTGGCCACACAGGTCCGGAGTCTGGGGGTGCTCCTTAACCCACAGCTCCCCCTGACACCAGGTGGAGACTGTGGCGAGGGGAGCATTTCACCAGTTGCATCTGGTATGATGGCTGCGGCCATATGTTTTGGACTCTTATCTGGCCACCATCATCCATGCCTTTATTACCTCTTGATTAGACTACTGTAATGCACTCTAGGTGGGGCTGCCCTTGGGGATGGTCCGGAGGTTGGAGCTGGTGCAGAATGCAGCAGCCATCTCTTAACGGGGATGGGTCGCCACGAGCACATTACACCAGTGCTCCATTCTCTGCACCGGCTGCTTATTATCTTCTGGACCGAATTCAAGGTGTTGGTAATGACCTACAAAGCCCTAAACAACCTGGGCCCGGCTTACCTGTGGGACCGCCTCAGGGCCCAGATCGTATCGCGGCCCCTGCAGTCGGCTGGGAAAGCCCGGCTCGAAGTCCCCCGGGTGGCAACAATAGGGAGGGCGTTCTCGGTGGCCGTTCCCAGGCTGTGGAATTCCATCCCAGTGGAGGCCTGCTTGGCCCCAGACCTCCGCTCTTTCTGAAGACAGTGTAAGACCTGGCTGTTTCACCGGGCCTTTGCAGAGGGAGACAGGTAGGGTGGGTTTGGGAGGGGGGTTTCTGCCCTTTTTGTATATTTTAATGAATTTTAAATTGTATATTTTGTGTTTGATTTTTCTATTATTAACTATTGTAGTTTCTAGTTAGTCGTCTTTCCAGTTTCTCTCGTTATAGTCACCATTGTTCTCATTCTTATGTTTTGTAAGCTGCCCCGAGTTGTTCTGTGCACAGCAGAATGTGAGGTAGAAATACAATGAAATAAATAAATAAAGAAGAATGATACAGAGTAGGACCTACACATCATCAGATTCTTCCTGTTTTGGCTCAATTTAACACCTCTGAATAGGAGGTAATGGGGAGGTTCCACAGCTTTCCTGCCATGTTTTTCCTTTTATCTTGTCTTGCTGCACTTCTAGATTTGTTGACAATCAGCTCAAACTGGATTTCCACCTAAAACTGTGATGGTATTCTCAGACTTTTATTGGTTTACTGTGAAGTCTCTTTTGACTGTGCTTGTAGGGAAGTGTTACATTTTGTAAAGGTTCTTGTGTATCATACTGTGTGTTGCAATGAAGGCCTCATGCTCTGTGCCAATTTCCACATACTGTGACCTAATGCAAATGCAGACATCAATCCAAAGATGCCCACCAACTGTCACGGGGAGCTGGGTGTGTGTGTGTGTGTGTGTAAAAATAAGTTCTTTTTCCAGTCAATCATCCATGACTTGTGAAGGAATAGGAAAATTTGGTTCACTTACTTGTTGAATTTTCCTTCTCTCTCTTGGGGAGGTAGGCAGTCATGATTGGATTAGCTCCTCCAGCTCCACTTGAGGTAGGATCTAAAGATGATTGACAGCCAAGCATAGGGGAGGAGTTGACCCCAGCTTGACCTCCCAGAACTATACAAACTCAGGAAAATAACTATTCAAGAACTGTCACCATATAACAGGTAACGTAAACAAAACATGCCAAAAACCAACTAAAATGGCAAGAAAAGAAAAGAAAGAGAGGCTGTTGGGGTACCTAACAGAAGGAGACCGCATAAACTGCGAGGAAGGAGGTTAGCCTAACCAACCCTAGCACGAGGAGGCGGCGGCTGCTAGAACAGAGGGAGGGTCAGACTACCTGTGAGAGAAAGAAGGAAACTTCACCAGGTAAGTGAACCAAATTTTCCGTTCTCCCTCTCCTGTGGAGGCAGGCAATCTTGATTGGGACCTGTCCAAGCAGTACTCCCATAAACGGGTGGGCACAAGACATGCTCCGTGGACCAGAAACCACCTCCTCTCCACAGTCAGGTTCTCACCAGGCCTATGTCAACACGCTCTGTAATACCCTCCAACCAAAGGTCGCCCTGGCTGAACCCCTGGCGTGGATTTTATAGTGTCGAGTAAATGTTTGGATCGACGACCAACAGGCCTCCTTACACATCTCATCTAATGATGCTCCGCGGAGAAGGGCCGCACTGGTAGCGGCACTCCTCAGTGAATGCACTGTGATCCCATCTGGGACTGGAAGATCTCTAGATTTGTAGGCTAAGGAAATACACCCTCTTATCCATCTGACTAGGGTAGTTGTGGAAACCTTTATCACCTTTGGACAGGACTGTAGGGTACAAAGAGGTCGGAGTCCACTCTGAAAACTCTCTCTCACGGTACACCTTAAGGGCTTGCCGGACATCTAGTTTGTGCCATCTGACCTCCCGCGGGTGTTGAGGGTTTGGCCAGAAATATGGAAGTTCTATCTCTTGGTTCCTATGGAAATCTGTGTTGACACTGGTGAGGAACGCCAGAGGCAGGTGTAGAGTAACCTTGTTCCTGTCAAAGCGGCATAGCTCGGGGTCCACAGACAGGGCACCTAATTCCGATACTCTTTTTTCGGACATTGTAGCCACCAAGAAGGCCACCTTGAATGAAAGAACCCATAAGGGTACCGAGGAAATGGCTCAAAAGGAGGGTCCTGGAGTGCCTCTAGAACCAGGATGAGGTACCAGGTTGGAAAACGGTGTTTGACCGTAGGCCGAAGTCACCTTCAGAAGCCAGGCTACATGGGGGTGACTTGCTAAGTGCTCCCGTCTGGGCTGAAAGGATGGTCGACAGAGCTGAGACCTGCCAGCGGACAGTGTTTATGCTCAACTTTTTGTCCAATCCACTTTGTAGGAAGGCTAAAGCCTCTGGGACACCAGCTTATATGGCTTGAAGACCCTGTGTCTCAGCCCAAGACTGAAATGCTTGCCAGGTAAAATTGTATAAATGATTTGTAGACGGTCTTCTAGCCACCAAGAAAATCTCCAGGAACTTGTCTGAGTAGCCATGATGTTTCAGCTGCTAGTGCGCAACTTTCAGGCTGCGAGTTTTAAGTTGTCCCGTCCCTGGAAATGTACAAGACCCTGGGAGAGGAGGTTCTCTCTCTGGGAGAGGAGGTTCTCTCTCTGGGGAAGAAGGAGCCCTGGGGCTACTTGAAGCTCAGTGATAGTCGAAAACTACGGTCTCCATGGCCACCTCGGCATGATCAAGAGGACTTGCGCCCTCTGGGTTCGTATGCGCCTCAGAACTTGTAGGAGCAACGCAAACTGAGGGAATGCATATAGAAGGCCAGATGGTCAGTGTCTCCATGGGATAGATTCCTTCCACCCCTGCGTCGCAGTGCCTGACAAAGTATCTGTCGAGTACGTGGTTGCTCACAGAGGCGAAGAGGTCTAGGGATGGGTGGCCCCACCTCTCCATGATTAGAGGGAAGACCTCGTTGTGTAGTATACACTCCCCCTAGTTCACACTGGAGCAACTCACCCAGCCTGCTTGGATGTTGAGAGTCCCCTTCAGGTGTTTAGCTCTCAAGAGACTTAAGGCTGACCTCTGCCCAAGTCATGATGAGCGATGCCTCTGCCATAAGGGCCGACGACTTTGTCCCACCTTGGTGGTTCACATACACCATCACCCTAGTGCTGTCTGTATACACCAGGACTCCTATGTAAAGTGACTTAAGTGCGAGAGGGCTAGTCTGATGGCTCGCAGCTCCAGGAGATTTATGTATAAGGTAGTCTCCTCCGAGGAGACTACTTTCCCTTGCACCGGATGACCCTGGCAGTGGGCTCCCCAACCGGATAGGCTGGTGTCCGTGGTCAGCTTCTCCTTGTCCTGGATCGGGACCCCTCGTTGGTAACAATGCTGGTCTAGCCACCAGTCTAGGGAGGACCTGACCTTGTGAGACAATCTGGGTGTGGAGCAGCTTGTTGACAATCTGGTCTTGCCAGGGCAGGAGGAACCTCTGCATAGAGAAGAGACAGAGGAGGGAGCCTGCTCATTGGGCCGAAAGAGTTCCCTAGGGGGAATACTGTGTCCCCCTCCCTACTGTAACTAACACTGGGGAAGAGAAAATAAAGAGAAGGCCTAACTTTCCCTAGAGAGAGAAGTCCCTATCCTGCTGACTCCTATGGAGGAAGGAACAGATCTGGGCATTTAAGCTGGGGTTAGTGCCTCCCTTAGGGTCAGCTGTCAATCATCTTTAGATCCTCCCTCAAGTGGAGCTAACCCAAATCAGGACTGCCTGCCTCCACAGGAGAGAAATATTTTTCAATGCACACAATGAACTTAGTTGTCTTTACACAGAATTGCTTTCCACTATTCCAGTCACCTAAGATGGGGGCAAATATTACGTTTCTTCACTCAAACCCGCGAGTTAGACTCCCACCCCCATGTTCACTCCATGGCTGACATCCTGTATCTGGGGAACTCCTCAGCAGACTTGTGGAGCAGCCAAGAACACAATAAACATCTGTTCACTGCCACCTGATATTGGTCAAAGGCATGGAAACGTTAAGATGTCACTTTATCATAGATGTGCCCTACATTTGTCTGTCAATTCCACTGTGGGTTCCCGGCTTACTAAATTTTGCTGGTGTGGGCACCTAACAGCTTCACTGCAGGCTCCTAACTCGATTTCAATGAAGGCTCTAAAGCCTGCCTGGGAAGGCTGGTCTCCCTATATATGTTGCCACCAAATGGGCTCCTCCGGGGTAGCCAGAGTCCATAGGATGGCAGCATACACATAGGATGCCAGCAAAAACACACAACAGCTTCAACGTTTGGTCAAAGTGCACCTTAGGATGATGTCATTAGTACTACTGCAGAGCACATTTCCCCCGTGGGTACCACAACGTGTAGATCTATCCTGTTTCATGTCACATTTCCCGAGGTTTGAATAAGGGACTGAACACGCATCAATTCTTCTTCATTTTTTCTCATTGTCTCTTCAATGAACAAAACCTTTACTGTAATTATTTCCTATACTTTTTTTAATTACTTCGACAACTACTTGTACACTGTAACCTACATTTTTCTCTTCATGGAATTAGTATTATGAGTACATTTTCCCCAGAAGGGATGCCGGCAGCAATCAGGTCATTTGTCATGTGAACCATCCATCTTATTAATGTCAATATTACCTTGTTTACAAAAACCCTCTAGTAGGCCATCATGAAGCAATCTGCTGGGTGGGTATATTAGAAATAAATTACTTCAGTCATTTTTCAAACTGGTACACTGATGGGAGATTTTAGTACAAAAAGTTGTAACTTTTTATCCTGTTCAAGTCTTTACCTTCAAGTTATTTTTATGGCTTAATTATCAATTGAACCTTGCCTTTGTAGCTATCAAAGATGAACAGATTTGTTCCTGAATGAAGTGAATGCTGAACAACTACTCCTGATAAGGGCCTGAAAGCTACCATAGCAGCTGTGTTTCACTGACTAAGAGGACATAAAAATTATCTCAATTGCAAAATCAATTTTCTGCTCTTCTACTTCAATAGTTACATTTAATGGCACATTTGAACTTGACAAATCCAAAGAAACCGATTTTCTGTGCTTTGAGATAAGCATAAATCCTCTCTATCTTGCTACTTAACTCTTGGCAATGTTTACATTTTAACTTTAGTCTAAATGGTTTTCATTATTTCCTCACTTAAATAACTTATTTCCTACTACTTCAATGATGTCAAGTCCGAAAAAGTGACACTAACATTCTGGTACTTATTCAAATCTAATTCACTCTCAGTATTTATCAGCAGCTTTAACATGTAGTACAGTCAGAATGGGAAACCACCACATTGCAAGTTTAATACTATGAAGTCTAAAGAACATGGAGGTAGCCAAGTCCACACTCCTTCCAAAAGTTTCATACATCAAGAATGAACAGCTGGCAGTCAAAGAGTTATACCAAGCCCACCAAAATATTAACAAAATCCCTGCTCACTCCCATGCCAGCTCAGGAGCCAGACACATGGAAGAGGTAGCATCCAGCAACCAATCAGCGAAGGATGTATATGTGGCCAGGAGGCAGGACTACAGAGCAGCAGCCAGTCAGAGGTACTGTACTGCCGCCTAACAGCCTGCTCTCTTGGAATTCAGAGCCATCAATGGCCTGTGAGACTCTGGCAACTTCTGTGTCACACCCCAGCACCTTCCAGGCAATGAGTGAAGGGCTATTAGGAGCAGCATGTGAACACTAAGGGACAAGTGTACACACAAACAGCAGCAACAGAGGGTGCAGCCACACAAGATGGGCTGGGGAGGCTACCACTCTTTGGGTATCCTTAACCCTTCCATGGGCAAATAAGCCATACAATGCAGTGGCTTTTGTGCCCAGGCCCTGACAGATGTTTAGTCAGTCAGCTGTTCTGTGATGTGTCTTCGGGAAAATCCCAAGGAAGCGTTGCAGAGTACCCCAGGTGGGGTAAGGCTGCCCAAAGCAGGGGAACCCATGTGGTAGGGTGCACTTGTCCCACAACACTTGGAGCAAGGCTGTGGGAGGCATGGAGGGATGGGTGGGACAGTACAGCCAGGGGCTGGCTCTTAGCTGGGATGGGGGGTGGGGTGGAGGGAGATGGAGCACAACCAAGGCAGCTGCTCCTGTGGGTGGTGCCTTGGCTCCAAGATGGGCTGAGCTGTTTGGTTCCCCCACGCTTGCGTGCTGGGTCCCTGTGGTGGACCCAGTGTGGCAGGGTTGACTGCCCAGCACGGGGCCCAAACACAGATCAGGCCCATCCAGCTTGTCTGGCTGCACCCAGGGAGTATACAGCAGGGGTAGGGAAACGTTTCCCTCTCAGGGGGCCCTGGGGGCCCCGTTGAAAATTAGTACAAGCTCCAAAGGCCACATAAAAGTTGGGCATGGGGCACAAAAGGGATGCACTGAAGAAAAGGAGGCTCCAGATTATGAATCTATGCCATACATGTCTCCCCTATTCTTTTGTGAATGCTTTCATCTCTGCTCACTTAACCGGAGCTCAGTTTTTCAGAGCTTTGGTGTAGGAACTGGATCCAGGGGACAGTTCCAGGAACTGGAAAAAGGTCCAAATAAAAACTTGCTGGGAGCCACATTTAGTCTGTGGCCCTGAGGTTCCCCACGCCTGATATACAGGATAGGGGCTTTGGAGGAGTACGAGATCCTGGGCTTGAGAAAGAACGTGGGAAAGAGGACTGAACAATGTTTCCTCTTCAAAAATGTTATGGTCCAACATGTTTTAATTGATTTAGTGGTCTTCTGAAAATACCCAACTAAAAAGCAGTAGAAGTGACACCCCCGCCCTACCAGATGTTCACCACAGGCAGGAGCAGAAGTTACCCCACACCGTGACAGGGCTAACACGGGATGTGTGCTGGGCTCCTGGCCAGCGCATATCCCATGTTAAGCCCTGCCACGGTCCGGGGTAGGTGTCCCCTCACCATGGTACAGTGGGCCATCGCATCTAATGACCCGCTCCACCTAACCCCGGCCTGTGGCCGAAGCAGTTCCAGGCGGGCGCAGTGGCCTTATAGGCCGCCTCACCTGTCCATCAGGGAGAAGTGCAGGGTCATGAATACCCATGTCCCCCACCCCCTCCCTGGAACATTTGTTCAGCGGCCTGGCAACCCTATCCGAGGTGAGGGGACTCACCCCAGGGTGGGTTTAAGCATGGCGGCTCATTGAGCCATCATGTCTAAAAATACCAGTTTATCTCGGTTTTAGACTCAAACAAACAAATTGCACACAATTCACAACTCCACCCACTCTGCAATCCAACATCCAATGACAGCTGATTCCACCAAATCACCATGTCACTCTAATTATAAGCAGATTCCCTCGTAGTTTTTTTTAAAGAGAGTTCTCTAACCTCCACACTGCTTCATAAAAGGCACAATAAGAACCACAGCCTTATCACTTCACTTTTAACTCCAGAATAATTGTAATCTTTAATCACCGATTGAAAAAATGCCTAACTTTTCCAATACCAAAATATTTGACAAATGAAAACAACCTGCCTGCCCCCCCCCAAAAAAAATCAATTACCTGTATTTATAGTTATCTAAGAAAATCATATTAATTGCCTGACTTTTTACAAGTCGCAGGATAGTCTTTCAGACTAACTTGGTCGACCTACAAGTTTCTACTTTGTGTATGCATCTTTACCACGAAATGCAAAAAAACCTTCCCCAGGTAAACATATGACAGTGATTACTACTTGCTGCTACTTCTGTCTACCCCTGCTTCACCCACTCTCAGTTCCATCTCACTTTCCCAGCTTCTGGTGCAAGAACTTTTCCTTCAACAAGAATTCCATTCCATATCAGCATTCTTGTGTATCTCCCAACTTTCAGACACTCCATATCATCTTAAATCCTTAGTGAAATGCACTAGTCACTGCTTAGTTATAACTTTAAAAACAGGAGACAGTAATTAACACACATGATTTTAAAAACTTTATAGTTCAATTTTAACATGTATAGTTTTTCATGCAAACTGTTAGCATTACCGATTTTTGGAACACTATGTATACGTGCCACACAAGACGTTTTTATAATCATGGCAATTCAAGGAAACCTAGTATACTATATATTTCTGTTGCATGTGTGGAATTCATTAAGAATTCTATGAAGATATTCATGACCTTAGAAAATAGAACCATGTATACCTTTTCATTTAAAATAACTGCAAGCAACAATACTTACCTAATGTCAAAATGAGCCAATACCAATAACCAGGTATTCCAGCTATAAAATGTACTATTTTTAACTAGAGTTATGAATGGATTAAATACCAGGCAGACTTACATGCTAGTATAGTTTTCTATACTATACTGGGTTGTTTAGTTAGCTATTCTTATGGTTTTCTTTTTTATGTGCTCCATTACTATCCCTTTAACGTAAGGGCTTCTCATTATAAACTATGTACAAAAATGTGCCTTACTTAACATTGAAGGGGGGGAAGTAAGTGATTTTATTTATTTACTCAAATTTTACCCCACCCTTCCCAAAGGCTCAGGGCAGCTTACAATATTAGAACACAAAGTACATGAAAATCCCTTTAAAAACCCTACCCTCACTCCTATCCCCACCTGCCAAAAAGGAAGGTTTTACACAGCCTCAGGAATATGCTTAGGCTCTGACACATCCAGAAGAAGCGAGTTCCACCATAACGGGGCAGCAACAGAGAACACCTCCCTACGGTCCCTAGTTGTATGAACAAGACTGGCAGGTGGTATCTAAATGAGAGCACACCTTGCTGACTGCAAGGGTCACAGCAGAGCATGGTAGGAAAGGCGGTCCTTCAGATATGTGGGGCCCACGCCATTTAGGGCTTTAAAGGTCAAAAAGAGCACCTTGAATTTATTTTTATTTATTTTTATTTCCATAAATTTCTACCCCGCCCCTCCTGCCATGCAGCTCAGGGCGGCTTCCAAAACATTAAAACAATAAAAACAATTAAAATCATCATACATATTATAAAACATTAAAACAGGACTAAGTATTTTTTTATTGTGTCTGGAAAGCTATAGGTAGCCAGTGCAGATTGTAATACACAGATATAATGAGCGCACAGCAACCTGTCACCGAAAGGAGATGGGCTGCCACGTTCTACACCAGTTGCAGCTTCCGAACAGTCACCAAGCACATCCCCATACAAAGTGCATTGCAGGAAACTATCCTAGAGGTATGAAGGCATGATTATGGTGGCCAGATATGAATCAGAAAGCAAGGTCTGCAGCCTCCTCACTAGATGAAGTTAGTGAAAAGCACTCCTGTTCTGGCCACTGCCGCAACCTGATGTTCTGGGTGCAGCAAGGGGTCCAGAACCATTCCAAAGCTGCGAATCTGAGTAACCAGAGGGGGCCGGATGCCATCAATGACCATCCCCCTCCAAGTCATAAGGTCTGCCAACCATCATCACTTCAGTCTTGTCTGGATTCAGTTTCAATCAGCTCATCCTTATCCAGTCCCCAAGCACAGTCAGCCACTGGGTAAGCACTGAAACTGCAGGACCTAGTCAGATGAAAAAGGAGAGATAGAGCTGGGTGTCGTCAGCTTATTGATGGCACCTTGCTCCAAACCTCAGAATGATCTTGCCCAGCAGCCTCAGATTGAACGAAGGCGGAGACAAGATGGAATCTAGCAGGACACCACAGGGAAGGTCCCAAGGGGAAGAAGAGCAAACCCCCACCACCACCACCACCTGCTGGGACCTCCCCAACAGGAATGAAAAGAATCAGTCAAGAGCAGTCCCGTGCAACCCAACCAGGTCCTGCAGTCTTGTCAGCACCACCTCATGATCAACTGTATCAAAGGCCACTGAAAAGGTCTAACAAGACCAACAGGGCAAAATTCCCTTTGTCAGTCTCAAAGCGTAGATCACGGACCAAAGCCAAAAGTGCAATCTTCATGCTATAGATGAAAACCTGACTGAAATGTGTCCAGGAATCTGATAGCATCAAGATGAGCCTGAAGCTTCTGGGCAATCCTAGGAAGGGATGGTTAGAGACAGGGCAATAGCTGGCCAGAGAGTCAGCATCCAAAGATGGTTTCCCGAGTAATGACCGGACCACCACAGCAACATACATTGAATTTTCTAATCAGATGAAATGCAAAACAAAACTGTAGCCAGGGTATGAAGCATAGATCAAATCTCTTTGTGGCAAATACTGTACTAGAGCAATTCTGATCCACATAAATGAACTGTAACCATTTTGAGTTATATTTTTAAAAACAGATTTCTGGTGACATCATAAACCATAAGTAGAATAAACCCTGAAATCCTAGCTCCCAGGGACAGATTTTTAATAATCTTTGCTTATCTTTTCACTTGTGGCAAGCTTCATATTGCAACCACACAGGTTCGGACAACTTCCATGACATTAAATTTAGCCTAGAAACTTATACAGTTCAGCAGACATTTAAAAACTTGATGAGTTAAGGAAAAGTTCAATGTTTAAAGCAACGTGCTAATTGCTAAGTAGGCTCTAAAGTTACAAATATTTGTAAACTACAGGGTAAATAATCTGTAAAATACATAGTTTAAAAATTAATACAACAGACTACATGAAAACTGAATAAATACTGAATTTTACCTTTTCTGTATTGTAATATAAAGATTTCAAAGTGGTAAACAAGGGTGGGCAGCCTTTACTGAAGTTAACCCTCAGGAACTTATCCATTAGTTCTCTAAATTTTTCACCTAGAAACAAAAGTGTATTTGGTTATAATTTAACCGTTTGCGAGTGAGTATACTGATTAGTGCTTATATTCAGACAAATATGGGTAGCTACCAGCAACTGAAAAAACTCAAGAAATGGTCCTATATCTTAGTTTCTCAGGAGAAATGGAAGATACACATTCCCTAAAAATTTGAATAGAAAAATACACTTTATGGGGTGTTTAAGACTGGGAAACTAATATGTGGCCATGACTTCAGATACTGCATCACTAACTTGAGAATATGAAACTGCTGGGAAGATAGCAACTTCTTCCTTTGACGTAGCAAAGCAAGTCTTCCTTTTCTAAAGTACGGCAGAAAACATTAATATACCTATTACTTGAATACATTGGTGGATAAAAATCACAATAGCTGTTGTCTTTCCTAGAAGTTCCACCTCTACAGGAAGAGAGATGTCAAGGAAGGGAGTTAGCTAATCAGCAAATCAATTTTTATACCTCTGTAATCAAAGTGTATCACAGATCAATGTTTACATAATGATGGTACGACAAACATGATACAGGTATCAGAATATCTTCTATGTACAAATTACCACCAAATATTTTATTGCTACCGAAGTATTTACAAGTTGTACAGATTCTAGGAGACCTACAACCAGAAATTGGACAGAGATATAACTCAATACGTTTTTGTTTTTTTTAATGGGCAAGGAGAGAGAATCTAATAAGAGGCTGGGTTAGCTCTTGCTGTACATCTAAAGTATCTTGCTTTTACTGAAAATACAGCATTGCCCAAGATGGCAGCAACAGATGTTAGTTGCCCCAATTGCCCATGACATTAATATGCTTAAAACAGCCCCTTGGAAAAAGTATTCCATAGCCCATACACCCATAGAGAAACAAAGGAAATGAACTGCTTCACAGATATTGAAAAACAGCAACAACTTTAATAAATGGGAGTAATGTGAAATATATACTTATGGGAATAAAACCTTTCACCTGAAACTGGAAAAGGAGTAAATCAGCCCCTCAAAAATTAATCTGCAAGCTCAATCATATAAAATCTAGTTCAGTATGATAAGCAGTCTATCTATATTTCTAAAAATGCTAGGTGAAATAAAGTTTGGGAAGTCAAGAGGAGAATGAAAAAAGATCCTTTATTATTGATTTGGATGTGCCCTGAAGCAGTTAGTTTCCAGTTGCACACACATGTAAATTAATATAGGTTTTGCATTACAGGAATCTCAAGAGGAAAAGAAATAACTAGTCTATTCAGGCTGCACAACAACATATAATAACCATACAACACTAATTAAGTGGATAGAACTTAAGCTAACCTCAGAAATGTAGGGAATGGCCATGGAATGTATGAGGGAGTGCTTGCAATCCAAGTATCTCAGGGTATTTTCAGACGTTCCGATCCCACGCTCAACCACGGTGAATACCCACATGATGAACAAGGGACCGTAACGTCTGTTGGCCCGACAGGTGATTCCCACCAGATGTTCACCCCCGTGAATCTTGGGCGGGAATCTCATTGACCATGCAAATGGCCCTCCTGCCCGGACCATGGCCGTTTGCGTGGTCAATGAGATTCCCGCCCATGATCAACAGGATCATCACGTCTGTCTCCTGGCCATGGCCCGGAATCAGTGGCTGTGCCCGCCGCTAATTCCAGGCCGTGGTCAATGCCCTGGTGAGCGGCCAGTGCTGCGACCGCACTGGCCGCGGCACCCGGCCGTCTCTCAGGGGGCGGGCAGTCTCACGTTGGCTGCGCAACCCCGCCCCCTCTCCCGATTCCCTGCCGGGATTAGCCGGCATGTCTGTTGGCCATGCCGTTTTGATCCCAGCGGAGGATCGATCAGTGATTCCATGACGGGGCCAATACTGGCCCCGTCACGTCTGAAATACCCTGATACCATGAAGTCTGAGTAAAATTTTACTCTGTTAAAGTGACTTTAACAGATTAGTGTGGGAGGATTTAGATAGGGCAGCCAAAGACCAAAATCCTTTACGATTTTGGAAATTAGTCAGAGGCCTGGGGCGGGATAGAAGGCTAGCCAATACTTCATCGGTCTCTAGGGAAGTTTGGGAGGAACATTTTGAAGGGTTATATACATCCCCCCAATTTGCCTTCTATAGTCCCCAGCTTATAATGAGCCGGAGCAGGACCCTGTCCCCACCGAGTTAATAGCTGATCTGATAGATAGCATGACGTCTGGTAAGGCCCCGTGATCCGACTTTATCCCTGCAGAATTTTTGAAAGCTGGGTCAAGATGGTGGGCCCCAATCCTTGCTGCCCTTTTTACAGGTATTAATTTATCAGGCAAAATTCCAGAAGATTGGGGCCAGGCCATTGTGGTCCCACTGTATAAGAAGGGAAGTCCTTAGGTCTATAATTGCTGGGGACCAATCAGCCTGCTAAACACCATAAGCAAACTGTATGCAAAATATCTACTTCTGAAGTTGAATGACTGGCTAAAATCTAAAGGTATTTTGTCAGATGCACAGATTGGTTTCCGTGAGGGGAGATTGACTAACGACCATTGCTTCCTCCTCACTCAGCTTATCCAAAAGTATTCAAGGTCCCCTATGGCACTGTATGCTGCCTTCACTGATTTAAAGGCAGCCTTTGACGTGGTTGATAGGGATCATCTCTGGAGGAAATTAGAGGCCCTCAATGTGGATTATAGATTGCTTTATCTAATTTGTAGTTTATACGAGAATAAATCCCTTCGTGTGAGGCTAGATAATCAAGGAAAGACATCAGGTAAGATAGTGGTCCGAAGGGGTTTTAGGCAGGGATGTATGTTAGCCCCCACCTTATTTAATATATATTTAAATTATGTTCTGGAGGAACTCATGGATGGTGATCACCATGCACCGCAACTTGGAAATGTAAATATTCCATGTCTGTTTTACGCCGATGACACTTATTATCCTGAACCCAGATTGGATTAAGACATCTTTTAGAGTCCTTGGGGGAATATTGTAAGAAAAATATTCTGGAAATTAATAGTGATAAGACAAAGGTGGTGGTTTTTCCTCAGAAGTTAGCAACCCACAAGTGGTTCCTCGATGGCAAGTTGATTTCACAAATTCGGGTTTATAAGTATCTAGGGCTTTTGTTTCAATCTAACAAGGCCTGAACGCTGCAGATCCAGGCCACCGTGACCAAGGCCAAGCAGTTACATAAATCTTTCTTGTCCTTTTTTAGATCTAAAGGGGGGCAGCTCGTCTTACCAGCAATCAAAGTTTATCTGTCTAAACTAATACCCCAGCTGCTGTATGGGGCACAATTTTGGTTGCTTGGCAAGTTCCAGGTTGTGGAACATGTACAAATGGGCTTTATACGGGTTCTATTAGCCGCACCCCACGGAATATCTAACTATGCGCTTTGCTTGGCGTGTGGACTTCTGCCACTCCACGAAAAGATTTGGCAGAGGGCCATATCCTATTGGTTACGTCTATTTTTTAACAAAGCTGCCCCTTGGGCGCAATTGGTTATGACAAATAAGTTTCCAAACATTTGGGCAGCCTCTGTTGAGATGGAAATTAAGCGCCTGGGTTTTTCCCCAGGAGCCCTAGAGCCTCTAGGATACCTGGGGGCAAAAAAGCTAGCGTTGAATAGACTCTTTGATGTTACACATTAGGAGATTCAGGCAGCCATGGGGACAGTAGAGATCCTACCTATCAATAGTAAATCAAGATGGGTTACCTATGCCTTACCTAGGGAGTAATCGGCCAACAACGATCATAAGACTATTTCTTCTTGCCAGATTCAATGCCTTCCCTTCCGCCCAAATGGAAGGTAGATATAGGGGTATCCCTTTGGCGGAACGCCTGTGCTTTTGTGTACTGAATCAGGTGGATTCACTGGTGCATATTTTACTTTGGTGTCCTCTATTTGCGGAGATAAGGAGAGGTTTCTGTCTGACTTGCTGGCTCCATTCCCGGGCCGACCATCAGAATTCTATGTCACATATCTGTTAAGTGACCAGTCAAATAGCACTACGAATATAGTGGGCTTTTATTAAAGCCGGGCTTTTAAATTAAAGGTAAAGGAAAAAGGGGTGGGATGATTTCTCTACCTCGGGGGTCAATCCTCCTCTGTGATTTTAGGACCCTGTCCTCATCGTATGGCAGTTTTATTACTTTTGCTATGTGTGGAATGAGGAGAGTATTGTGGTTAATCCTCTCCTACTATTTTGTCCTTATTATAAATTATACTTTAGCATTGAATTAGTTATTGGAGGAAGTACTGGGACAGCCTTCTAAATGTGCATGTTGGTTTATCAATTATTTATGTCATTCGTTGTATTTGTTGTATTTTGTATCGGCCTGGCGGGCCAAGCGTTATTTGTTGTATTTGTCGTATCTGTTGTATTTTGCAATGGCCCAGAGGGCCAAGCAATAAAGTATTTGACCGATAATGAGTAAAATTTCAAATATTACATTTTAATGAGTTCTTTGTTGGTATGACAAATATAGCAATTAGTTTGAAACTAACACAGTTTCTGGAGAAGCAACCTTTTCTTTCCTGCCAAACAACCTAAAATAAATGCTGTCTATATTATCCTCTCTCATCACATGTTTCAAGACCAAATAGAGGTAGGAAATGATGCATATTTATTGGAGGTGGAGCCATCTATTTCAGTACAGCTTGTATCATAATTCCAACTCCAAAAGGGTCTTCTCATTTTATATTTCAGAGAATGAACTTGTACCATGTGAGAAACCTTGAGAAGATGGCTGAACAAGACAGAGCCTCTGGCAGTAGGATTCAAACATGTCTGCACTGGTTTCTGTTTTTTTAAAAGAATACTGACTACCTGTAAAACACTTTTCATCTATAAGACACATCTAGAACAATGAATGGCCAAGACACTCGATGATGGTATCAAGATCTCCCCAAAACTGTGGGTCTAAGGTTTTGCAACTCATACAATTCTAAATGAAATGTAGTCATTTCAAATTTCTTTTAATTACAGCCTACATGTATTAGTTTTTGCATGCCATGGAAGTCAGCAGACAGTGCAGTCAATGGAAGAAAGCAGTTACTGTGTACGCTGTACACAAATTGGACTAATTTTATTTTTAAAAACTGTGTATTCCTAAAATACTAAAAGGACAGCTTGGATAAACAAAGGGTCAGGACAATTTTTGGATTATAGTTGTCTTGCAGGCATAAACAAGCATGGTAAGCCTCAAACAGATTTATATTGTCTGCTCTACATTAGCAACAACATGGCAAGTCCCTTCCAGAGTGGAAAACACTTGCATGACGAGTTTCGTAAATTATTTTTTTAAAAACAAAAAACAAGTCCCAACTGTTTTAAATGCAAAAAAGTAGCAACTGTAATACAAAGGAGAATTGGTTACCTACCTTTGGTGAATTCCTTTCTCTCATACACTCTGCATACTCCTCCTGTTGGGAGGAGTACCATTGGACCTACCATTAACCAGCAAGAGGCAGACGATTAATTTTTCTTGCTCTGCGCCTGCGTCACTGGAACTACCCAGCCACTCTCCAGTCAGTTCCAAAGCCGAGAAGACTACGTTTCCCACTTGATACTAAAAGCAATAATTGTTAAAACAACTCCCCCTAAGGGTAACTGCTAACCTAAACCTGAAAAAACTGTTTCAACTATAACGTTAAACTACGGTACTGATCCCCAGAACCTCCCCGTCAATTGAATAGCTGTCTGGCTGGGAGGGTCGGAGGAGTATGCAGAGTGTATGAGAGAAAGGAATTCACCGAAGGTAGGTAACCAATTCTCCTTTCTCCTCATACCTCTGCATCCTCCTCCTGTTGGGATGTACCCAAGCCCTCTGAAAGAACTCAAGGGTGGGAGTCAGCAGCACCAGTAGGTTCCAGTACCGCTTGCAACACCCTCCTGCCAAAGGCAGCCTCCGCTGACTGCAAGACATTGATCTTATAATGTCTAACGAAGGTGTGGATGGAAGCCCATGTAGCAGCCCTGCATCTCTCCTCATACAAGGCTCTAGCTTTAAAAGCATAAGACGTGGCAGCTGATCGCACAGAGTGGACACAAATCTGAAGAGGAGGAATTCTACCCCTTGCCTTGTATGCCTCAACAATGCCCTGCTTTACCCATTCAGGGTTTTGGAGGCCTTGGACCCCTGCCCTCCCGGCCTGATGTTCACCAAGAGAGCTATAGATTGCCTGAAAACCCTGGTCCTGGCCAGATAGATCTTTAGTGCTCGTCTCACGTCTAAGGTGTGCCAGATCTTTTCCCTGGGGTGAACTGGATTCGGGCAAAAAGAAGGTAATATTACCTCCTGGGACCTATGAAAAAGAGTTAAGGTGACTGAGTCTTCCTTGAATATGCAAAAATTGTCCTCCATTGAAAGAGCTCCGAGTTCGGAGACTCTCCTAGCTGAAGTTACCGCTATGAGGAAGGTAACCTTCAAGGTAAGGAAATATAGAGATACGTGTTTAAGAGGCTTGAATGGGGGCTTGGTCAGGGTCTCCAGTACTAAATTAAAATCCCAGGAAGGCACTCGATGTACCACACGGGGAGAAATCATCCTAGCTGCTCGTAAGAATCTCCTCACGTTTCTGTGGGAGGAGACCACTCTATTAGAGACCGCCCTGAGGACAAAATCTATAGCTGCCGCTTGTCTGGCTAATGTGTTCGTTCTCAGGCCCTTGTCTAGGCCTTGTTGGAGAAAATCTAATACTTGGGAAACCCGGGCCTGCACCGGGTCCTGACCTTGAGAGAGACACCACCTTACGAACGTTTTCCACGTGGCACTATAGCTCCTTCGGGTGGCAGATCGTCTAGAGAGTTGAATCGTGGATGATACCGCTTCGGAATAACCCATTGCCCTCAACGCCGAGCGTTCAAGTGCCAAGCTGTTAATTTTAAGGTTTGAATCTCTGGGGAGTAAACTGGCCCCTGGGAGATTAATGTTGGCAGGAGGAGTAAATGGTGGTGATTCTGGCTGAGGTTTACCAGTTCTGAAAACCACGGCCTTCTGGGCCACCAAGGGGCTATCAGAATTAGACGCGCTTGTTCCCTGACTGCTTTGGCCAATGTCCTCTGTATTAGAGGGAGAGGAGGAAAAGCATAAAGCAGGCCCCTGGGCCATGGGCAATTTAGAGTGTCGATACCCTCCGCCTCTGAGCAGGGAACTCGGGAGATGAAACAAGGTACTTGGTTGCTCTCCTTGGTTGCGAATAAGTCCAACACTGGGATCCCGAACCACCCCACTATCTGTTGAAACACAGCCGTGTCCAACTTCCACTCGTGTGGGTTCAAGGTCTGGCGGCTCAGCCAGTCGGCCTGTATATTGTCCTGGCCCTTGATGTGCAGGGCTTTTATGGAGAGTAGGTGGTTCTGAGCCCATGAAAAGAGTCTTACCGCTTCCTGGTGTAGCTCTGACGATCTCGACCCCCCTTGATGATTGAGGTAGGCCTTCACCGTCACATTGTCCGTATATACCAGGACGTGTTTGTATGGAAAGGTCGGGGCCACATGCCGTAGGGACAACCAGATGGCCTTCAGCTCGAGCACATTGATCTTCTTGCCTGCATCTTTTGGTGTCCAGATGCCCTGGGCCGAGTGTGGACCTGCATGGCCTCCCCATCCCCGTAGACTGGCGTCGGTTGTCAGTATCGTTCTCATTGGTTTCGTGAGTGGAACGCCTTGCTGTAGAGTGTCTGCTCCTAACCACCAGTACATTGAGGACTTTAGGCTTCGAGGGATGGGGACCCATAGGTTTAGACCCAATGTGAGTTCTCTCTGAAAAGCCCGCAGTTCCCTTTGCAAGGGGCGAAGGTGAAAGCGTCCCCATGTCACCTGTCCTATGCAGGATTTCATGAGCCCTAGTAGGCTGGCGAGCTGTTTTAGCCTCATGCAGCTCCGGAGTCTTAGCATCTGGACCAGCTTCCTGATTTTGACCCGTCGTGCTAGGGGGACGTATGCGCGGTCCGAGACTGTGTCCACCACAATCCCCATGTGTTCCAAGCTGCGACATGGCAATAGGTGACTTTTCTCCCTGTTGATGACGAACCCATGGCTCTCTAGGTACTGGATTGTCCTGTTCAGGTGGTTCTGTACTCTGTCCGTGGAGCTGGCTCTGATAAGCAGGTTGTCCAGGTATGCATATAAGTGTATCCCCTCTGCTCGAAGGTTGGCAATGAGGGGGATTAAGATTTTCATGAATACCCTGGGTGCCGACGATAGCCCGAAGGGAAGAGCTCTGAATTGCCAGTGTACTCCGTCGTAGGCAAATCGCAGCCACCTCTTGTGTTGGTTCCAGATTGGCACATGGAGATAGGCTTCTCTGAGATCCAGCGAGGTCATCCAATCGTCCTACTGTAGACTTTGGCAAATTGATGCTGCTGTCTCCATCTTGAAGCGGCGCTTCTTTACAAATCTGTTGAGGGCTTTGAGATCTAGAACCGCCCTCCATTTCCCCTGTTTCTTGGCTACCAAAACCAGGATGGAATAGATCTCCCTGAAGTGCTCCTCTAGGGGAACTCTCTCTACTGCCCCTATGTCTGAAAGTCTCTGAATTTCTGCTGCCATTGCTCTGTGTTTTACTGAGTCTTTTGGTACCGGCGAGGCCACAAATCTTTGTCTTGGTGTGTGTGTAAGTTCTATCCTGTATCCCTCTGATACACAGGCGAGAACCCAGGAGTCTGTCACGGAGGCGCGTCAAGTCTCCTGGTACAGTTGCAGCCTGCGCCCTATTTCTATGTCGACATAGTCAGGCCTCCTGTTTGCTCTGAGAGCCGGACACTCCCCTGGATCTCTGTCTATCATATCTCCCTGGTCTGAATCCTCTCCCTCGAAAGGAGAAGTTACTAGGCTGGAATCTGGGTCCTTGGGAGTGCATTTGTCTGGAGGTACCCCCGAATCCCCTAAATCTAAAGGGGTAGCCACGAAAAAACCCCTCTTTTTGGAGTGATTTGTTGGAGGGTCTTCGGTTTGTCCTTCAGGTTGGCCTCCTCTAAAACCTTATCTAAACACACCCCAAACAGCTTGATACCCTTGTAGGGTGCGGAGGTTAAGAGGTTTTTTGCGGTGGAATCTCCCTGCCAAGATCGCAACCAGACTCTGCGTCTGGCGGCAATCCCATTGGCCATGGCTCTCGCTGACCAGACTAGGGAGTCAGTGGTGGCATCCACCAGGAAGGAAGAGGCCAAGCATGAGAGAGTTTCTGAGATTTTCTCTCTGACAACTCCGGGTCCTGGAGCTCCGGCATTCAGGCCCTCAGCTGCCTGGACACATACGAGGCCACAATGCTGATTTTAAGGGATGCTGCATTTCCATCCACTGCCCTTTTAAGAGCAGAGTCTACCCCCCGATCAGTGGGGTCCCTAGGGTGGCAGTCCCCCTCAGTTGGGAATACGGTCTGGCGCGCCAGAGAGGCAGCTGCTGCGTCAATCTTTGGGCTTTTAAACAGCGGCTCTCTCTTTCTGGAGAATGTATAGAGGGAGTCCTGAGCCCTGTTCATCTTAAAGGCTGTGTCAGGAAACTTCCATTCTTCTATGAGCAATCTCTCAAAAGCTCTATCCAGGGGGAGCCCCTGGTCCCTGCCATGTAGGGAGGGGATAAGCTCTCCAGTATCCTCCTCCTGAGAGTCAGATGAGGCTTCCTTGGCCGGTTTCTCCTTGAGTTGGAGAGTCTTTAGGACCTGGCTCATCAACTCTTCCCTGCCCTGGCTAGGGAAATGTCTGTCCCTGTCTCTGGGGTCTAGGGAAGCCTCCACGTATTCCCCCTCCTCTAACTCAAAGCCCGATTCCGAGCTCATGGAGTCAGAGACTGACTCAGCCATTTTCTCAGCCCCATATGCCTGGCTGGACATATCTGCTTGCTCCTCCTCCACACAGCCCTGAGGAGAGAGCAGAATCTGGGCCTTAGCGCCGCCTAGTGGTTGTTTGCCTTTCCTCCCCGCCCTGGGTTTTCCCGCCTTGCGGTGCTTGGCGGAGGCCCGTACTGAGGCGGGGGGAGGAGCCCTCTTTCTCTTTTCCGCTTTTGGGCGGGAGAGCTCCCTAAGGGAGACTAAAATTTTGCCATGGTTTGGGCTAGAGAATTCAGAGAGGGGGCCTGAGTGTCTGAGGTTCCTGCCTCTTCCCTAGCCGTCTCCGTCCCACCTGCAGGGGAGGGGGTGGCCAACGGTTCCTTATCGGCCACGTTCATTGTCAATCTTGATGCAGGCCGTAAAAAATTCACTGGGTGGATCAAGCAGTGCTGATCCTCACCGGAGGCTGAGGGATCACCGTCTGAGGGCCCCTCGCTAAGTGGGAGCTATGCGGCGTCCCCTGCTCCCCAGCGCAGTGCGAGTGAGCTGGCCAGGGTTTTTTTTGTTTGTTTTTTTAAACTTTTCCAAACTGCCTAGAGGCGAAACTCGAGACCGCATCCAGGATCGCTGCCCCTTAAAGCCCCACAAGGAACCTGACAATTTCTCTCTCCTTTCTTCACAGCCTGATTCTACGAAGTTGCGTCCTACTGGTCTCGAGGCAGACGACGGACTGGAGAGCGGCTGGGTAGTTCCAGTGACGCAGGCGCAGAGCAAGAAAAATCAATCGTCTGCCTCCTGCTGGTCAATGGTAGAACTACCCAACAGGAGGAGGATGCAGAGGTATGAGGAGAAAAAGTGATCAGTAGTACAGAATATGATACTATAGTTAAACTTCACATTGGAAAGCTCTGCAGACTTAACGTTAGAGCTTCTGTACCGAGCCAAATTACTTGCACGTTAATACTACTTTACTCTGCAGATATAACTAAGCTATAAGTTCGAACACAAGACACTACACTATAACAGAATAAAATTCTATAAGTAATCTGGAAGCTTTGAGAATAGCACCATGACTGAAGTTACTCTGCAAACGTAAGTAAAATTAGGCCCATTGTACAATTGACTGCTGTGTGCATTTACGAGAATGAGTTTCAATTTATTAAATTCAGGGGCTTGAGCCCCAAAATAATCACATTGCACATCACACCCACAGGGAATGTAGCGCTTGTCTACCAGGTTTAATATAAATACTGTTGCATGATCAAAATTACATTGCAATTTTTTTTTTTATTTTAGACAAACTAAGCAGAGCTTGCAGTTTCTATTATGGCGAGCCTCATGTTTCGCAAGCAAAAAGAAAAAAAAAGATCTTCAACTACAACTTCAACTTTAGTCTGAGAACCACCCTATCCCAAGGGCAGGTAACAGTGCAAAATGTTCCATAAAAGTTTAAAGGCAATAAAAATATACCACAACCACCCCAAAATGTATTTTAAAAAAACAAAACTTATCCCCACCCACTAACTGCCTGGCCAAATAAAAAGGTTTTGCATTTCCTCCAAAGAATACTTGGGCTATCATGAGCCTCTAGGGGAAAGGAGTTCCAAAGTTGTGGAGCAGCCACCAACACCACCTTTCTGTGCACCTTCACAGTAGAGGCTTAGGACGCTGATGGTATAAACCAAAGGACTGTTCTTGGCTGACCTCAGAGGTCACAATGGGACATAGGGGAGGAGGCAGTGCTTTAGATAAGTAGGGCCAAAGCCGTTTATCATACAAGGTTAAAATCTTACAGGTCTTAGTCTTTATTTTAAAAGGAAAATTCCCAATATCATTTTAAAGCTGTAAAAGAGCAACAAAAGATAAAGGCTATTATTCCTTTAAAACAAGTTATCCCATTTTTACCTCTCTATCATTTAGGGGATGTTACCTAGCATGCAGCACTGCAATCCTTTAAAATTTGCACACAGGTATATAGTGTAGTTTCCTCAGTTGGCCTAAAACTATATAACTGTAATACTACTATATTAGAATGCACAACCTTTGAAATATACTACAGATATTTTCTTCTGTGACAAAGTCCCTGAGTGGTTAAAATAATGAACAAGTATAAGAGGAGTGTTCTAGATTTAGGAATGACTAGTAACAGCTTAATAAAAAGAGCAAAGTAGAATCATAGAACAGATAAGCAATTTGTTACCTGTGACAAAGTTTAAAGGCAATCTTCTAGGTGACACTGCTCTAGGATGTCTCTTACTAACTTCTTCATAAATTTGAAGCCTCTCTTCTAAAGTGCCTATCATCAGTAAATGATAAATATAAGAAAAATGGAAAGAAAGTCTAATTTTGTATTAAGTTCCGTCTTAAAACAAACTAGAAATTGTTTGGTATACATTATTGTGGTTAACTAAACCTATGTTAACCGCAGAATTAGTAATATTACAAAAATTCAAGTTCATGTAATCACATTTACTACTGGAAGAAAGTAGAATACATTTTTATGTGCAGAATACTGTAGCAATAAATATCAGAAGTAACTATATACAGTGCATTTGTCACCTTCAATCACTGTGAGGAATGCTGAATTAATCTTATAATTGCCATCCTGTTTATAAAGCAGCAGCTCATTTTTTGTGAAGCAATGCTTATGGACCAATTTTATTTTAAATTTTATATAATTCCATTTTATAGATTTCCATAATTCCATGGAAGATATCTATTTCAAACAATTACCCTTTTGAAGAAATACTATTCTACAAAATTTACACAAAAAAATATTTCAGCCAGCCCATGGCTAACAGCAATTAGGGTGACCCAGTACTAAGCACGTAAAATTAAAACTCTCATATGCCAAGATTTCTTTCTACCCACTCCTCCCTTTTCCTCCCATAATATGCTTTGGAGCTCCAATGTGGTTAAAACTTTTAAAATGACATTGTTTATGACAATACTGATGTCATGTTTATGAAAAGCTAAATTTGCACGTAACATTTTGTTAAGCTTTTTAAAGTTCATCAAAAGTTTAAGCAACATTAAAGTTAAGATCAACTATGTGAAATGTTTAGTGGTTATGCTAGGCCTTCATTTCATATGAATAAAAGCCTCTTATCACCAGACTTGGATTGTTACCAATGCTGTTATTTAATTCCCCTAGGAGTGTTAAAAATTCAAATAATATTAAAAATTGGAACTAAAGCATATAAAAGCCCTATTGGAAATCACAAGTTGGAGCTCCAGAACTTACCATGGGGGAGGAAATATTCCTAAGACCACCTAAAAAAAAATAAAGTAGCAATTGTTATAATTAATATAGTTTAAATCAAATATAGAACTGGTATGAAACAATATTTAATGTAGATTATAATATTTAAATTCTCAACTGTCGCACCTTAATGGCATAAGCTATTCAACGGGTTATCTAAATTAAGCAGTAACAACTCTATGCTATTTATAAAATGTCACAAATAGCTAGGGACTTGCTATGCTCTGCTAATAGATTTAATATTTTAATTATGGGTAATTCCTGTCCTAAATTGCAGAAGACTAAAATATGGCACTTCTAGTAGAACACTATTTTCTTAAACTCCCAGGAAGGCTAAATTATACAAAAACTGTTAATAATGTTACAATATTTAGGAGCCATTCTTATGGTCTTATGATTTATGATGTCATCAGAATTAGTTCAAGAAAAACTTTTTTGCTTTGCATTAAACTGTGGAACTAATTTTAACAAAAGTCTGTAATGGAGAAAACAGCTCTAATAAACTGAATGATTAAGAAAAATGTTTGTAAGAGAATCACATGTACATGCTGTTCTGATATTATATTTTGTAGAAATTAGTTTTTGTTCTTTTTTTTAATAAAAATAAGAAAAAGACCTGAGTCACCATGCTAGTCATTCCTTTGTCTTTCATAGAGAAGTCGGAACCTGTCAAGATGTAGTGCTTTTAAAAGGTTCTAGCTCAGAGTTTAAACAATTTTCCACAAGTCTTTTTTTAAAAAAAGTCTAATCATCACATTATATCTGTGACAATCACGAAAGTAATAATGTAATTTAATCCAAAACACTTCTTCCAACGAAGTCACCACTAGAAGACTTTTGTGAATTTTTGGGGACCTTCTTCTTTGGAAATAAACATGACAAACGGCCATCCTGAAATTTAACATTTAAAGAAAGATTGAAAGTTGGCACTTCAGGCACAAATACGTTTACAATGAATGAATTACTAAGCAGGGATGCTAAAATGCTAGCTACAAAAAGTTTTCAAGATATACAAATCTTTTTTTTTACTTTCTTAAAACAGGAGGTTTCAAATTTCAACTTTTAGCATAATATCAAACACAAAAACTTTAAAAAAACCAAAAGGTGCAAGTTAAGGCTGTGATCCATAAACTATTTAGTCAGAATAAGTGGTTTGTGGATCACAGTCCAAGCTGAGAACTGCATGACTTACGTGGTTGTAGAGTCTTTTCCAAACTCTCATAGTAATGCCAGTTTTCTGCATTTCGATCAATCAGCTCTTTGAATACGTCACCGGCTTCTTTTATTTTTCCCAACTTCAACAACATTTCTCCTAAAATAATCCAGTCAAATATAAACTTTGGGTAAGTGAAAGTGCACTTAGGGCTAGAATGTGACTCAGTCAGTGGTACTCAACTACTTTGATCAGTGAGCGCTATATTTAAATTATTTTTTTAAAGGATACAAATCAGTGGATCTGCATATAGTTAAACATGCAAGTTTACACAGGTTTGCTGGTTTATGAAAATCTAGAATGCCCTTTAATTCTGAAATATGGATCTTGCAAAGTCCCAGTGAAGAGTGAAAGGGGCAGGTCAAAGGGGCTGATGAAACAGGATTTGGAGGAATAGGGAGTGAAATGAGGCAAAATAGCCTGTCAGGGAAGCAGGGTGCAAAGAGGTTGCCCAGGTTCCTCAGGGGGGTGAGGGGTGGATTGACAAGCTGTGTCAACTGCACAGTCCAGAGTCCTGAACTCATTTACCTAGCTAGGAGCCCATGCCCCCAGGGACTCTGTTCTGGCCCCCAGGTTGGCTGGTGAATGCCATAGCTGCTGCTATACAGCCACCACCGAAGTCTTGAAAACCAAGCAAGGGGGGGCGGGGGGAAGAGAGGAGACAGACTAACAGAAGGCAGAGGCATTCTTAGGAGTTTTATGGTTTGTGCAAAGTGTAGCAAGGTCTTTCCTAGCACAGAACACCAAGTTTGAACTGGTTCCACATGGTTAATGATGCTCTGGTTGAGGTTGATACAACATTTGTACCTTCCAGCACAAGAGGACAGTGGCTGTGGGGGGAGCCTACCTGGACTGAGCATCCCCCATGCTGCAACAACAAACTACTATGAACAATAATCATCCTGGATTTCTGCCAGTGTCTCCGAGAGCTTGCGTTCACTGATGCGGAGCATAAACACAATGCATTTGCTGGCTACAGACATCATCCAGCCCACAGTACACCAGCACCTAGGCATGCCATATACACACCCAAATTACACAGGTACACCACAGAAACAAAGACCAGAGTCCTTGTGTTCCAAATGCTATACCCGCCCCCCCCAAGGCGGCTATACCTTTGTGGGAGCAGAGAGTGGACATGGGGGAGTGACCTCTACCCAATGAGCTAGTGAACAGAAAATTGGGCACTTACCTAGTGAATTTTCTTTCCGTGTGGGTCCTGGCCAGTCACTCTGATCAGTCAGCACTCATAGGGAAGGTTCGTATTGCGGCCATTAGGAGGCAGCACTGAGCTTCTGTTTGGCTATATCCACATGGGACTGTCCCCCTAGCTCCAGATGTCGCAAGTTAGAGAAGAACTGGAATATAAACGGTTAACACCTCAACCTAACAACAAGTCACAAGGGAAAACCAAACAATTCTGCAGTCAATCAAGCCAAATTTCGTATCACTGTAAGGGTGGGCTGAGTGACTGGCCAGGACCCACACAAAGAAAAATTCACTAGGTAAGTGCCCAATTTTCTATTCTCTGTGGGTCCTGGCCAGTCACTTTGACCAGTCAGCACTCGTGGGGATGTACAAAAACAGTATCCTTGACTGATAAAGGGGAAGGAAAAGAAGAGACGGCAGAAATTTCTCCTCCCCCAAGTACTGAGATCAAGTTAAACACCCTTCGTAGAACCCTCCTGCCAAAGGCAGCCTCAGCCGATTCGAAAGAATGAATCCTAGTGTTTCGTGAAAGTGTGCAGGGAGGACCAAGTAGCCGCCCTACACACCTCCTCATATGACGCTCTAGCATTAAACGCCGCTGAGGTTGCAGCACTCCTTAGTGAGTGTGCCGAAATCTGCGGAGAGGGTTGCTTATCCTGAGCCCTGAGGACTTCTGTGATACATGCAATAATCCATTTAGAAATGTTGGATTTGGATGCCTTAATCTCTGGCCTATACGATTTGAAATTAATGAACAAGGCCACAAATTTACGGAATGGAGCCGTACGTTTGATGTAGACTTTCAGTATCCTCCTCACATCCAAATTGTGACAGTTTCTCCTGCGCATGTTTAGGATGGAGGTAGAAGGATGGCAGAGAGATTTCCTTAATTCTATGGAATCTCAAATTTACCTTTGGGATTAATTCCTCATCCAATCTTCTCTGGACATATATCTGTTCGGGTCTACGGATAACACCCTAGCTCTGAAACACGTCTGGCTGACGTTATGCCCACTAAGACAGGTAGCTTTATAGTTAGGAAGTATAGGGAGATATCCTGAATGTGTTCAAAAGAGGGGCAATCCTATGTAGGGAATCTGTGCACGACAGGGGGTGAGTGGAGGCATACCGCTCAGGAATTTTTTGATGTGCAGGTGGAAAGAAAATCTTTTCTGGGATTTAGAACTGAGTGTATTGCCTAGGGCTGCCACCTGTCAAGCAAGACCATTGGAGCAGCAGAGTCCTTTCTGCAGCCCAGCTTGTAAAAATTCTAAGATGTTGCTAATCCCTGGGGAGCAAGAGTCTATAGTTCTCTCAACACCAGCTGGCAAGGTTTTCCACGTATACTAGTAGATACAGTGAGTGGATTTGCGTTTGTCCGCTAACAAAGTAGTGACTAGTGCCTTTGAGTATCCCAGACATCTTAGGGCTCTCTGCTCAGTCTCCATGCTGTCAGCTTGAAATTTGAGGGTCGGGATGACATAATGATCCTTGCGTTAGCATTGACCTGGTGACCAGAGAGACAGTGGAGGTGCTATTTGAAGATTTACCAGGTCCGAGAACCAAGGCCGCCTGGACCATCAGGGTGCGATCAGGATTAATTGAGCTCCTTCTCTGCGTAGTTTTGCTAAGGTCTTTGACAGCAGAGGCAGATGAGGAACGACGTATAGCAGGTCCTGAGGCCATTTCTGGCTGAGTGCATCACAAGCTAAAGCTCTCAGGTGCCTGAAGCAGGAGAAAAAATTTGGAACCTTGTTCTCTGCATTGGCAAAGAAGTCTATTGCTGGGCAACCAAACTGTTGTACTACTAAGTTGAAGATTTCTTCTGAGAGAGACCATTTTCCAGAGTCTATCTTTTGCCTGCTTAGCCAGTCGGCATGCACATTTAATAGTCCTTTGATGTGTACTGCTCTTACTGACAGGATTTTCTGTTCTGCCCACTGGAAGAGCAGAGTTGTTTCCTGGAAGAAGGAACGGGATTACGATCCCCCTTGCTTGTTTATGTAGGCCCTGGCAATTGTGTCATCCGTATGGATTAGGACATGGTATCCCTGAATCTGCGACCTGAAGTGTTGGGGAGCTAGTCTTATTGCTTTTAGTTCTAGCCAACTGATGCTGTATTTTTGGTCTGATCTGGATCACGTTCCCTGTGCCGAGTTCCCTCTCAAATGCGTCCCCCCAACCTGAGAGACTGGAGTCTGGCGTCAGCATCAGTCTGTCCGGGTCAGAGAGAGGAGACCCTTGTGTGAGTCGGCATGGTGCCTGCCACCATTCCAGTGCTATTTTGATGTAGTTTGGTACCTCTAGAATGAAGTTTTGACCCTCGCAGATTTAATGTTGGAACTGGCGGAGGAAGTTCTGTGGAGGCCTCAGGTGGAATCTCACCCACAGGATTAATTGGATGCAGGATACCATCATCCTGAGGAGACTTAAGGTGTCAGTCTCTTTAAGCTGGAATCCGGTTGTATAATCACCTGCTGGAGAAGCGTTAGTACCCCGTCTTGTCTCTGTTGGGGTAAGACGACACTGTTTAGTTCTGTGTTGTCAGTACTCCCAGGTGCTCCAGGGAGCACATCAGAGTTAGGTGGCTATTTTTCCCAGTGTTGACTACAAAGCTGTATGGGGATAGAAAGGAGATAATTCTCTTGAGGTCTGCTATCATCTGGTATGATGGGGATCTGATTAGCACACCATCTAGGTAGGAATAGACGTTGATACCCTCCATTCGGCGCTTGGCAATCAGAACGACCAAGACCTTTGTGAACATCCGTGGTGCTGATGCCGATACCAAACCCAACGGCAGATTGGGCAATCTGTTGCAGATTGTAGGAAAACCTGAGCCACGGTCTGTGGTTTGGGCAAATTGATATGTGTAGGCACGCCTCCCTTAGGTCTACGGATGCTAACCAGTCCCTTTGGGAGATGGTTCTGCAAATTGACTTTTCATTCGGAAAGGAGGCACCTTCATATTTGTTGAGGGCTTTTAAGTCCAGTACCACTCTCCAGTCTCCGGATTTTTGGGGACTAGGAATAGGATTGGGTACAGGCCCCAAGATATTTCCGGTCCCAGGACTGGTTTTATTGTCCCTATATTAGCAGTCGGGTGATTTAGTAGCATGGCTGCCTGTTTTTCAAGCTTTAGGGAGCACTGGGATGGGAGGAATCAGGGCTGAGGTACTAGATATATTTCTATGGAGTAGCCATAGTTTAGTGCCCACGTCTCTTTCCATTTGTGTGCGTATTCTAGCAGGTGCCCTCCTATATGTGGGTTTTGATTTTGCAAAGAAGCAGGATAGTCATGTGTTCTTGTTGTTTGGGTTCTGCTTTGGGAAAGTTGATTTGTTCTGGTAGGATGATCCGCCTCTCTATTGCCATTTTGATCACCCCCTATTGTCCCTCTGGGGAAAGGAGAAGCCCACTCATCGGGGGGGGGAGAGAAGGTCTATAGGATGTGGAAGGCCTACTTTAGGGACGAAAATTCCTCCTCTCGGGGCTAAATTGCTGGAGGGAATGCTTTTTTGACGTATCTGCCACTTCCTCCAGAATTTTGTCTAAACGAACGCTGAATAGTTTGGGGCCCTGGAAGGTTCCTGCTATCAGGTGGTTTTCAGCATGTCGTGTGAGGGTCTGCCTTCCATGACCTGAGCCAGAGGCGTCTGCAGGAATTCACATTAGTGGCCATGGCCTTTCCTGCCCATGAGAGTGTGTTTGTAGTGGAGTCAGTTAGGAATGAGATGCCCAGTAATAATTTAGGAGGAGATCCTGGCTCTTTTATTTGTTAGCTCAGGATCCTGTGCCTGCTGTATCTATTTAAGGAGGACTCTGGCACAATAGGTGGATATGGTCATTCACAGTACTGTAGCAGAGGCCTCATAGTTCCTTCTAAGGCTAGCCTCCATCCCTGTGTCGCAGGGATCTTTAGGGTATAGGTCCCCTGTCGGGCCAAGGATGCAACAGCTGCATCCACCTTGGGGACCATGAACATGTCTAACTTTGACTTGGCGACGGAGTACATGGTTTTCTGGGATTTGGGCAGTCTTGCTGCCTTGCCTGGGTGCTCCCATTCTGCTTTGATTAGTCACTCAAAAGGATTGGTCTAGGGGGAATCCTGCACATGGGGTTTTAGCTAAGTATACTCTGGCTGGGTCCTCACCTGAGGATAAATCCTCTTCTCCCAACTGTTTGGGGTGGAGTGCCTTTTTTATTAATCTGAATAGGGGTTCCCTTAACGATGAGACGAGTTCCCTATTCTCTTCCTTTGTATCCTCCCTTGTTAGGCTGTTGGGAAGCTGTTCCTCCTCTACGGACTCAGATTCGTGGCCCTGACTCTGTTCCTGAGTGTTCTTCTCCTTCCTCCAGTTCTCCTAGGTTAGAGGAGCTGTTTGTTAGGGCAGTTATGCCCCATTGGAGGTCACTTTGATCTTTAAGAGGGGATAATTTCCTTTCAGATTCTGAATCTGAGGCGTATGCCCTTCTTTGCTGGGGCTTTGCCTTTTCCCGCCTCCCAGGATCTGCCCTTGTAGGCTCTATGGCAGGGAGGGAGAGCACTTTCGCTTTTGTTTCCCTTTCTCTCTCCCTTTGGGGCAGCTACGCTCTTCTGTGGAGAGGCAGCTGTTAAGTTTCTCCAGGGACAGGAGCATGCTGTTAAGCACGGAGAGTTGCAGTGCTGCAGCTTGGGGTTCCTGAGTGGCAGGGGCTTCTTCCTCCCACTCAAAGTCCCTATTTTGGACAGGTGGGCTTACTGGTTTTTCTTTCATTGCTCTGCCCCTTGCCATGGCTAGGTTGGGTGGAGTTTTCCCCTCAGAGTGTAGTGAATTAATAGACTGATTGAAGCACTAACCAAGAGAATATTGTACACATCTGTAACTACTGAAAATATGCTATGAGTTTGCTATATGCATCCTGCTACAGGGCCTCTCCCCCCCCCTATCCGGTCCCACGCTGCTGGGCAGGATGAGGTGGCGAAAAGGAGTCACCTGTGGTTTCAGGTGAAACCTTCTCTCAGTTAGGAACCTTTTAGCTCCGGTAGATCCCTCTGCTCTGGAGGTACTGATCCGGTCTACAGGCCTGAAGAAGACATGACATGCTGCAAGCTAGCTGCACTCCTTCCTGGTCGGAGGCAGCTGGACCTAGGGGGCGTTCTGACGTGGATATAGCCAAACAGAAGCTCAGCGCTGCCTCCTACTGGCAGCACTGCAGACCTTCCCCATGAGTGCTGACTGATCAGAGTGACTGGCCAGGATCCACAAAGAATGAGCAGCTCCGTGCTGTGGCTGCAGGGCTCTGTTTCCCAAAGTAGGAGTTCCTACTGTCCAGATGTTGGTACTTGGGCAGTAGTGCCAGGGGTTCAGTAGCCGAGCTCAGAGCAGCCGCCTCAAATCACACAGCATGGAACTTGGCACTGGAGAGTGGATGCCGAGTGCCGCAGGGGGAGACACTCTCTCTGCATTCTGATTAGACGGGCTCACCTCCCTCTTCTTTGTCCTCCTCATGCTAGAGGTAGTGACAGTCAACAGAAAAGCCCCATGCTTTCAGAGATCTGGTGGGGTACTGGCACTGCAGGACCCTTTCTAGAATGGGGATCAGTGCAGCTGATTCAGTTGCACCTGCCCAGCAACAGCTCTGCTAGTGGGCCACAGAACAGTCCATGCTGACCAAATCTAACCCAAAGGTTGCCTGTTGAGGAAGATTACTTTAAGACTGTTTCATAAATACCATCAGCTAGCTCCTGTATGTTTCATATTTAGATCTCAATGTGATTTATGAAAGGAAAGAAACATGATTACTCCTATTTTGCTAAAGAAACCATGTTTTGCTAGGTGCTCCTACATTTCTACATCTTATAGCCTTTCAAGATCCTGTCCTGCTGTCTTTGGGGTACCAGAACCCAGCAGGGAAGAAGCAATGAGGCAGTCAGTGCAACTTTTCCTCCCCCACAAGTGAAACGGGCAATAGCCAGCGTGGGGAAGATGCCACGTAGCTGCAGACAGTACTGGCTCAAGCATTTGTTGTTAGAAAAAAAGCTGTTAGGACTCAACTCACAGGATACATTTTCAACTTACAATTAAATACTAAGGCTCTTCTTAATGCAGTCTCGTTTTCAGAATTACATGAAAGCCCCAAGGGACACAAACAGCCCCCAGACTACATGTGGGATACCACTGACATAGGTAGCTTGAGAAATTTGTTGCTAAATATTTTATTCATAAGAGTTACCTAAGCAGAAGCATACCTACATTTTATACCAACCTCACTAAGCTGCATTTTACAGACATACCGACATATGGAGTCCCTAGAATGCTGGACAATCAAGTAGTATTTTTTACTGAGACACCAACACACAGTTGCACCTATTCAAAACAACAACTTTTTCATCTCATATTATACTTGACAAAAGAACATCAGCCATTTTTAAAAAGACTATATCAGTAATGCAAAAAAAAGGAAGGTACTTGTAGAAGTTGATACCCGATGCTCCAAAGCAAGAAGCCAACATTTGCCTTAAACAAACACATAGCATTAATTTCTTACTTGCAGGTTTAAGCAGATGCGACCAGATGGTGACATGGAATCAATTTTTACTTGTGAGAAGCTACTACTGTACATTTTATTGACCAGTGCTTTCAAGATGTAGTATATTTTTGTAAGTTATCCCTACTGACAGGAAATATAATTTATTTTCATTCAACATCAGAGTAGCGTCATCTTCCTTTCACAAGGTCATTTGTTGACAATAGACTAAATAAAAAAATCTAATGTTAAGTTTATCTATAAATTATTTCAGTTATTTAGAGTCTGTGCAGCCTTCATTTTAGAGGCGGTGTCACACCAAAGAGCCAACAGAAGCTTATACTTGGAGGAAAGAAGGAAAACACAGACTCACCTCTGATTTCTTCTACCATAAGTTTATCACATATTTGCTTCTCATAGGTTTCTATGTGTTCTAGGGACTCCTGAAACAGGTCTGCTTCTCTCATCACTTGATTCTGGTATAGTATCAGTTCACTATATTCATAGTCTATTTTATTAGGAGGAATCTGGAAGAAGTATAGATTTTAGACAGACTGGATAATTTATGATCCTAGGAGAACATAAGTTTCAGCTTGAAGAAGATATTATCTGCACAAAAGTATTTCTAATTCAAAACACTCGGTATAAAGGGATCAGCTGAAGCTGCCAGGATACCACTTCCTATCACTATAGAAAAGCAGCAAAGTAGGGGGGAAAGTTTCCTTGACTGCTTTCTTCAACAGCTCATACACTTAGCTAAGTAAGAGGGTTTAAGTCCTCCTGCCCATCCAGGGAAACTTACAGGAATCTTGCCAGAATCAGCACTACTGCTCAGAATTATACACCAGGTCCCATGAACTCCACAAGTTTGACCTAAATTCCGCAGCAAGAAATAGAGGTTACTTACCAGTAACTCTGTTCTTCGAGAGAGCTCCGCGAATTCTCACTAATGGGATTCACTTCCTGCTCTGCAGGTACCAGAAGAAAAGTCCAGGCAGAAAAGTCCTGGAAAGAACTAGAAAGAAAAAGGTGAGGGCTCCGCCCCTCCCCCCTCCGCACAGAAAGCGTGGGCTCCAGTTCGCACAAGAGCGGGAGGCCATAAAAGGGGGCGGAGCCCTCGCCGCCTCAGTTCCTTCCAATCCTGTCTCAGAAAGACTGAGAGGCACCTCCGAGATAGAAGGGAAGGCTGAGCGGGTCGTGAGAATTCGCAGAGCTCTCTCGAAGAACAGAGTTACTGGTAAGTAACCTCTATTTCTTCTTGGAGGATCTCTGCAATTCTCACTAATGGGAGAGTGACAAGCAGAGAGAAGACTTACCACTGGTGGAGGGTAGTCAAGGAGGTCAATGAAGGACGGATTGCAATACAGCTCTGCCAAGGCCGGAATCTGACGTTGCAGCCAAATCAAGTGAGTAGTGCTTGGTGAAAGTATGCACAGAGGCCCACGTGGCTGCTTTACAGATGTCCTGTAGAGGGACTCCACGGAAGTAGGCAATCAGAGAGGCAACTGCTCTTGCGGAATGAGCACGGAGGTGGGAAGGAGGAGGTCTGCCCGCTTGCTTGTAACATCTTTTTATACAGAGCAAGACCCACTTAGAAAGTCTCTGGGAGGAGAGCTTTACTCCGATACATTGGCCACCGTAGGATATGAACAGGGCATCCGAAGCTCTGAAGGAGCGAGTTCGAGAAAGGTAGAATGAGAGTGCCCGCTTGACATCTAGTGTATGGAACAGTCTGTCCGTAGGGGAAGAATGCGGCCTAGGGAAAAATACAGGCAAGGAAATGGTCTGGTTGAGGTGAAAAGGGGAGACGACTTTAGGAACGAAGGACGGGTCTGTTCTGAGATCCACTCTATCGAGGTGGGAAATGGTGTAAGGTGGGGAGGCTCACAGTGCATATAGCTCGGAGACTCTCCTAGCAGATGCGATGGCCAGTAAGAAAGCAGTTTTAATAGACAAATTCTCCAGGGAAGAAGATGCCATAGGCTCCAAGGGAGGACCCGTGAGCTTGGTGAGGACGAGATTTAAGTCCCACGGTTCTGTAGGTTGGGGGGAAGGAGTTGACTAGACCCCTCCAGAAGGTCCTCATGAGGGGATGTGAAAACAAGGTTCCTATGTCTGGGGGGCAAAGGCGAGAGGAGAGCGCAACTAGGTGTACCTTGAGCGAAGGTATAGACAGGCCCAAATTGTGGAGGTGCAAAAGATACCGGAAGACGTGGTTCATTGATAACTGGTGTAATTCACAGGGTAGAGTCGCGCACCAAAACGTGAAGCGTCTCCATTTATTTTTTATTTTATTTTATTTTTATTTCAAAGCATTTATATCCCGCCCCTCCTGCAAAGCAGCGTAACACGCCCGGGTCGATGGGCGACGGGAGTTAAGCAGGATGTTAGCCACTTCGGGGGAGGCATCCTGTACTAAAATTTGATAAGCCAGGTGGAGAGGTGGAGTGACCGGAGATCATGATGGAGGATCGACCCCATGTCCTTTGAAAGAAGATCGGGAAGGAGAGGGAGCTCGACTACATCGATGGCAATGGCTCGGAGAGTTTGATACCAGGGCTGGCGCGGCCACGCCGGGGCTAACAGGATGACGTGAGCCCAGTCCTTCTGGACCTTGTGGAGGACTCTGTATAGGAGAGGGATGGGAGGAAAGGCATATAGCAAGGGCCCGTTCCAAGAAATGGCGAAGGTGTCGGAGATCGATTCTGGATCGCCTCCTGCCCTGCTGCAAAACTGAGGAAGTTTTGCATTCTTCTGCAAGGCAAAAAGATCGATGGTGGGGGTGCCCCACAGATGAAAGATCTCCAAAAGGATCTGGTCGTTGAGGGTCCACTCGTGTTGGTCGGTGGATGTGGTCTGCTAGGGAGATGTCTTGTCCCGCTAGGTGTACCGCGTGTAGGTGGATGTTGTGACGGATACACCAAGTCCAGATGGTTTGTGCCTCTAAGGAGAGAAGGGTAGATCTTGCCCCTCCCTGTTTGTTGATATACCACATTGCTGTGGTGTTGTCCATGAGGACTAGAAGGTTGTGGTTTTCGACGATGTGTAGGAGAGTAGCAAGTGCCCATCTGATGGCGCGCAGCTCTAATAGGTTGATGTGCATGCACTTCTCGTCTTGGGACCACAGAGCATGCACCATGAGTTCGTTGATGTGAGCACTCCATCCTGTGAGTGACGCATCTGTAGTGAGTGAGACGTGCATCAGAGAAGGGTCGAAGGGCATGCTGGTGAGTACGTGTCAGGGACAAGTCCACCAGATGAGGTCATGATAGACCTCTTGTGGGATAGTGATGTGCATGGAGAGAGGATGGCGAGTGGGGTCGTATACTCTTGCGAGCCATTGCTGTAGAGTTCGGAAGTGGAGACGAGCGTAAGGAGTCACTGCAGTGGTAGCTGCCATCAGGCCCTGGAGACGGAGAAAGAATCGTACTGGTCTCCTGGATCTCGTCTGAAGGGGTAGGATGGTTGCCAGCAGATCGTGGAACCTGTTGTCCAGTAGAAAGGCCTTTGCCAGATTGGTGTCTAGGACGGCCCCTATAAACTGAAAGCACTGCGTGGGGACGAGGTGCGACTTCTTGTAATTTATGATAAAACCCAGGTCCTGCAGTGTCTTGAGTGCCAAGTTGAGGTGGGTTGTTAACGTGTGATAGGATGGAGCCACAAAGAGCCAGTCGTCCAAGTACGGGAACACTTGTATGCCCAGAGTTCTGAGGTGGGCTGTGACCACTGCCACGCACTTTGTGAATACCCTGGGGGCTGTAGAAAGACCGAAGGGGAGTACAGAGTACTGGAAATGACGATTTCCTATGAGAAAACGCAACTAGCGTCAATGAGGAGCCTTTATGGAAATATGAAAGTAGGCGTCTTTAAGGTCAAGGGAGGCCATTCAATCTCCTTCTTGAAGGCCCAGATAGAGGATGGGGAGGGAGGTCATGCAAAATCGAAACTTCCAGATATACTTGTTTAGATGGCGAAGGTCGAGTATAGGCTGGAAGCCCATGTCCTTTTTAGGGACGAGGAAATAGTTAGAATAGAACCCGGTATTATGCCGAGACCGTGGTACTTCCTCAATAGCCCCCTTGGAGATAAGCTCCTGTATTTCAAGTAGTATTTGAGGTTGGGGGGGGGGGGGGAAAAAATCGGGTGGTAGAGAGTGGAATTGGATAGAGTACCCACAGGCGATGATCTCTCTAACCCAACGGTCTGAGGTGAGTGAGACCCAAAGATGGTAGAAGGGCCGGAGATGGTGACGGAAAGAGGAGGTTGAAAAGGAACCCCCTTGACCTGGTCAAAATCAAAAGCGCTGTTTGGAAAGGGGTCCAGCAGACGAGGTAGAGGATGATTTGTCCCTGACCCACTGTTTCTGGAAGCGCCTACGGGGCTGGGTGGAAGAGGTCTGTTGCTGTTTGAACTGTGGTGAGACCCTCCGATTGCCCTGAGAGGAAGAATAGCATTGTCTAGGCTGGTATGGGTGGTAAGCGTAGGAGGTGGAAGGGGGGGTAGAAGGATCTTTTCCCCACGGAGCAGATTACCCCCGTGGACCTGGCCGTCTGGCACATTTCTTTCACCTTCTTTAAGGTGTCGTCCGTAGAGGCCGCAAATAGACCTTCCCTATCGAAGGGGAGGTCCTCGATGTGGGCCTTGTTTTCGGGGGCTAGGGCGGTCGACAGGGTGACAGCAGAGGCTATACCTCTGATATTGGCATCAGCTATATGCATACTGGCTGTCAACTGAAAGCGGGCAATCTGCATACCCTCTTGTTGGAGGGCTAGGATCTAGGCAAATTGAGATGGCGGCAGTGCGAGTGTCTGTTGGTCGAAGGTGGAGAAGTCCCCTTCATAAGGGGAAGGAGAACGTGATGGGTGGCCATTGTACCCGTATTCGCAGCGATCAAAGTCATGGTAGTGGACTGACTCGGGCCAGTGGTACCTGGAGAAGTCATCGTGACGGTACCGGAAGTCGTCCCGGGGAGAGCAGCAAGAGCATGGTGAACATGAGCGATGGTGACGTGATCTGTCATATAAAGGAGGGTCCCGGGCGCTGGTGGAGATCAGTCTGGTCTCTGTATATGGAGGTCGAGGGGGACCGGTGATGCCTCTGGGATCCCTGAAGGAAGGAACGAGAGGCCAACGAGTCGGAGGGATGGCGTTCCGAAGAGTCCTGCTGTGTGGGTGGTGCCGTCTGTGCCATCGGTGTCATTGTCGGTGCCGATGCCGCTGGTATCATACCATCGGGTACTGGAGGTGCCAGAGTCGTCTCCGCCCTAGCCAGGGCCGGAGGTGTGGTGACCCTCGACGGTACCGGAATTAACGGTGCCCTAGCCAGGGCAGGCATCGGGGAGGCTGGTCCCGGTGCCAGTTGCGAGAACAAGGTCTCAATCTGGAGTGGACGTAGAGCCGCTTCATCGGCGCTGCAGGAGCGCTTCTTTTTCTTTTTGTGCTCGCCCTGGCGCTTGTGGCGATCCCTAGAGGATGATCCGGCGGTGTCGGTGCTGATGGAACTGGTGGAGCCAGCGGTCACAGAGTGTGAACCAGTGGCAGCGGTAGCCGAGTGCGAGGGAGAGACCGCTCGCAGCTCAGGCGAGCTCCATCTGGGGGCTAGCCCCTGGGGTTGTGCAGCCGCAACAGCGGGCGGATCCATTGGCGCCAAACGGGAAGAGAGCGACAAAGGCCCGTCTTCGCCGCCCGGGAGAGCCATTTTTGTCAAATGTTCCTGCAGCCGCAGGGCTCTCGTACATAGGGTGCACTGGGTTAACTTGGTGCAATAGGGGCAGGTCCTTGTGTTATGCCCCTCTCCCAGACAAGCAAGACAGAGCTCGTGAGGATCACTCACTGACAGCGTGGCAGGGCACGATGCGCAGCGTTTGAAGCCCAGCTGCTTGGGCATGCTTCGTCGCCCTAAAGAAGGCGATGAGCCCCGGGGAGGACCGAGAGCGGGCGAAGCAAGGGTGGAGGAAAATCCTCCTCTATAGTTGTTCTTTTTTTTTTTTTTGCTAACAGAAGTGCTGAGCAGCATGGAGGTCTTCCAACGTGGTTGGAAGGAACTGAGGTGGCAAGGGCTCCGCCCCCTTTTATAGCCTCCCCCTCTCGCGCAAACTGGAGCCCGCGCTTTCCGTGCAGGAGGGGGAGGGAGGAGGGGCAGAGCCCTCACCTTTTCTTTCTAGTTCTTTCCAGGACTTTTCTGCCTGGAAACTGCTGACAAGAGGTTCTTCTGGTACCTGCGGAGCAGGAAGTGAATCCCATTAGTGAGAATCGCGGAGATCCTTGAAGAAGAACCCCGATTCAGTAGCACACTAATGCAGCAGACTGAAAATTAGAGACTAGATTCTCTCCCTAATGGCACAACAAAGCAAATCTGGTCAGCTGACAATTTCCTGGCAGAGAAGTCTCAGCTGCTATAAAACTGGCACAGCCAGCTCCTATACCAACTTACCCTAAGTGTTGGTAATGTGCCAGGCATGGTCATGGATATAGCATCAGTGTATTCTAGAAGATGACCCCTTGAGAAGCACTGCCAGCTGAACTGGCAGTGCTTCTCAGCCAGCTACTGACTGCAATGAAATTCCTGTCACTAAGGCCCTTTTTAAATGGGCCACGGCTGCATGGGGGCAATGTACATGGGTTCAAACCAATTCCCCCATTCCCACTCATGGAGCAATCGCTGTTTTGGCCAATTGCTCCATGGGTGGGCGATGGGTAGAGGTGGATGGGCATGCGTGTTTCATGGGAGCGCACATGCACACCCACCCGCAGCAGCACACAGGTGGCACTCATGCCAATGCAGCAGCCCTGCATGGGCATGAGTGTGCATCTCGTCTAAAAAGGGTCTAAATTGGTGCATTTGCCCATCAGACTGAATCCATTCCAGCAAGAATTTGCTTCAAATAGAAGCTAGACAATGAAATAATATCCTAGACTGACATAAGAGCACTGGGATCGTGCTGCATGAGAGGATTTAGGTTATAGTTACACACAAACTTCCTGCTCATGCAATAATTGTGGGTCTAAATAAGAAATGTGTACTCACTAATTTTTAGAGGCTACACTGGCAGTTAGAGGAGGAGGAAAAGGGAGAAAAAGTCTTGTACTTTTATTCTCAGAAATCAGAGACGCACCTTTGCAACTAGGCCACCTAATCTACCCCATTAGCCCAATTTCTTTCAAGTAAAAAAGATCCCCAAAACTTCACTTGGTTAACTAGTTCAGAATTTTATTATATTCTCTAATCAATCATTCAACATCAATCATTCCACACTAAAAACAGACGAGACGATGGCCTGCTCGTATGTCTCCCCGCCACCAGATGCTGGGCTGCGACTGACCTGGGATGCGTCCTCCGGAAGATCCCAGGCAACCATCCCAGGCCAAGGGCCGCCAATGTGGGCCCACACATCTGTTCAGCCCCACGCCATAGGGGCTGCCATGGTCAGATGCCCTGGCTGCACGTCATGGCAGGGGCAGGGCGCTGCGAGTGTAGCCAGACTCCCACGTTTGTTGTGCTCTGCAGCCCTACCCAGGGCGGTGGGGCAGCTCTCTGGCCACCAGGGGTTACAGGTACATCTGTTCTGTGCTGCTTGCCAACCAGGAGTGGTGGCTGTGCTTTTCCACCCTAGAGCAGGCCAGGGAGCCACCGGCGTGTCTGTTTTTACCATAAGAGGAAGTACTACAAATCTAAAACTCAGAAAATGGTCTATACATCTGTGGAGCAAAGTATCACCATAATACAGCAGCCAGAGATGCCGTTTTCTGCAGCTTTCGGTGCTAACATGCTAAAGGAAAGTCCCAAGTTGCTACCTGTCCTCCTTAACTTGTTCAGCTTCTGGTTATTAATTTTTAAAGTTCTCTTACTATTTTTAAGAAGTGCTTCTTACCTGCTGAGTTTTCCTGAACTCTTCCAGTAGTTTTAAGGCCATATCATAATCTTTTAATAAATGATATGCAATTGCATACCCAATCCATGAAGCACGTTGAGTGGGACGCAACTGAAGTAGTTGATACCTGGTCTCCTTTAATATAAAAAAAGGTTTTTTTTTAAAGTTTCAACTCAAAATTGGTGTTCTAAAATATTGTTATTGTTTTTAAACTGACAATTTCTAGAAGAAGGATGTTCTTAAAAATCAAGACACCTTTCTAACACAGGAAACAATGAACAATGCAGCATTTGAGATGTATGAAGAAGATTTCACCCTTAACTACAATATCTATGGCAAGAAATTATATTTACTGGGCTTAAAAAGCATGCATGGCAACACAGGATTCAGATTTAACACTTCAGGGAAAACACAATCAACTTCTTGTGAACCAAGCAAAATGGACCTGGCAGTAGCGGATGGTGTGGGAGAGCTCTCTGCCTCCTGTGTGCACTCCATCTCCTTCTACACTTTAAGCAAGCCCTGCATCCTCCTGCGAAGTGTCCTCATTCTGCTAGTGCTGCAAGCACTGCATAGTTTTCCACAATTATGAAACTTTCGCCTTTTGGAGATCCACCTAAGCCCAAGCCTGTTCAACTTACAGAGGAGATGCAAGACCTTTTTGTTTGGTCAGGCATTTGGTGGGCAGGACTAGGGTTGGGTGGGCATGGGGAGATGGACTGGTGGATGGTAGGTGGGGATAAGGGTGGGGTGGGTGGATTTTAAGGGGATTTAAATGTATTTGACTGGATTTTATATTGTAAGCCACCCTGATTCTTTGGAGAAGGGTAGGGTAAAAATGTAAATAAATAATAAATAAAATAAATGGTGGAGGCATGGCTGGTTTGCTCCAGCTGATCAGAGAGGACTACACTCCTGCTCATACAAAAATGGTACAGGCAAGACTGGCTTACTCTCCAATTATCAGTTGATCAGCAGGGAGCAGGCAGACTGTAGCGCTTCAGGGCAGGCAGAAATAGTCTGAAGTACTAGAGTCCTGCTGCAATGATCAACCTAGTAGAATGGAAGCCACCAAGTATTCCCACCCTACTTCACTTTTTAAATTATATTGTTATCAAACATCCTGCTAATCATGTTTTTAAAAGAAAGGATCCTGTGGTTAAAGCCAAAACTGAGTGTCATGAGTTCTGGGCATGAACTCCGCTCTGTCAGATTTCACACAAGTAGGTTACAACTTTGAAGGTCTTCAGACGGACAATTTGGTCTTTTTGTTTGCCTTTTTAGAATATCTGATCTACGTGAATCATCATATCTTGCCATCCCATTTGTTTCAAACAGAAACAAGGCAATATGTTTTGGCGATGCAATTAGCAAGTAATTATTTATTAATATGCTTAAAAATTTGCTTTATAATTTAAGAACTTTCTTACAGTTAAGAAAGAGATGACTCCCCAAAGTGTGACCTGCAAGATTAGCTTTCTAGATAACACATTTCCAAAGTTGCAACGGAACTTTAAAATTAAGCATTTTGCAATGATCTTCCTTGAATCTCATGAAAAAGTATGATAGTAAGTACAATCACATCCAAGAGAAAGTCCATGAAGTGCATAGACTTTCAAAGAAGATCCCCAGACATTTTGCAGTGTTTCCTGGGAATATCTATTATCCCCACTCTATGAATATTGCACTAAAGTTTAAGAATCTCATCTTTTAAAAATCTCATCCCATGCATGTGGGATAATGATAGAAATTACACACACTGAAGGAGGAAGCTTCCTCAGTGAAGCTATCAAGCTACTGTTCCTTCTTGTGCAAGTCAGGATTTTACAAATCTAAAAACTTTAGAAGAAAAGATTTTTACAAATTCTATTAGAACAGTTTCCAATCTATTACAAATAAAAAAAACTTTTCCTTTAGCATTCAACAAAATAATCAGATTGTGTACTAACACGAAAATGAAAACAGATTACCTAAATAAATAACTGACAACTAAGATTATCTATATGAAAGATTACCTAAAACTGTTGTTGTCCAATATGAGCAAATTGGACCAAGTATACCAGCTTAAAAGCAAAGCTGTCCGCCCCAAATGTTCGTAAGTTAATAATCAAACTCACAAGAGCCATGATTAGCATAAACATTGACTTCAGGAAAACAACATGGTTTGCATCTTTAAGTAACCAGGTCAGCATCACTCTCTAGCTAACTAAGACAGTGGCTTTTGGAAATGGATAGTATTTAATTCCAACAAGTCTCATACTTCTAACTTTTATTAGACATGCAAGATGTGTATTCTATAAACCAACTAGCAGACAGGCCTGAAGAACCAAGAACATTCTTGCACTATTATAGTTAAATCAGTTTTGGCGTCAGAAATGTGTAATTTTATCACAGGTCTTGCTGGTATTTAGTGTTTTTCTTAAAGTTTCAGCTCTGGGAGTTATGAGATAATGAACATTCATTTAAAATTTCTCAATCATAAAAGTAGTGGGGAACAACTTGAAAGCTTTTTTGAAGGTTAGCAGGTTCCATTAATTCCTGTAAGGAAAACCCCAGTAGGTGGAGATGGGCAATTGCTTGTTGTCCCCTCAGGATCTTTCCTGTGGAGATCTGCAAAGTTCCATCTTGTTTTCCCCTCTTGTTCAATGTGTATCTGAGATTGCTGGACAAGATCATATGGCGGTTTGGAGTGACATGCCATTGGTATATATGTTGATGACACGCAGCTCTCTCTTTTTTGTCCAACTCCGGTCCTACAGCATCCATGCTTAACTGTTGCCTGGGATGAGACTGAACGTGGGTGAGCCAACTGTAGCTAAATCCAAACAAGATTGGAAGAAATGATGGCTGACCTCGTGACTTGGGGGAGGGAGGATTGAGACTCCCATTATTGATGGGGTCCAGCTTCCTCTGGCTACCCAGGTTTAGCATTTTGGGAGTGCTCCTAGTTCCCTTGATGCACCTGGGTCATAAGGATGTAGCAGTGGCCACCAGTGGTTTTTGCTAACTTCAATCTGGTGAGAAGGTTGTGGACCTCTGTTTCTGATATAGCCACCATCGTCCATGCCTTTATAACCTCAAGACTAGATTACTGCAACGTACTCTACATGGGGCTGCCCTTGATGACTTTTGAAAGCTGTAACCGGTGTAGAATGCAGCAGCCCAGCCCCTTTCAGGGGTGGGTCACCATGAGCACATTACCCCTGTGCTCCAGAATCTGGACTAATTTCAACAGCTTTCCAGGCAAAATTCGAGGTGTTGATTTTGACATTTAAAGCCCTACAGAGCTTGGGCCCCATATATCTGAAAGACCACCTACTTCACTATGCTCTGGCATGATTGCTGCAGTCAGCTGGGAGCGCTATTTTAAAAAGGTACCACCTGCCCATCAGCTTTGTACGGCAAGGGTGCGTGGAGAGGCATGCTCAGTTGCTGGAACTCCCTCCTGTGGTGAAGTGCTGTTGGAAAGTCGCTGCAGGAGAAAGCCCACAGTATGGCAGCAATTCACTACCTGGACCAGCAAGGGTGTAAACTGGATCCCAGGCAGCCAAGTGTCATGTGACCAAAAGGGACTGGTCACATCACAGGGCTGGCTAGATTAGAACAGCTAGCCCAACCATTAGTGAGGGTCAGCTTGGAGGTACCAGGGCGTGGAACTACTGGGATGGACCGACCCTGACTGCTGTCTAGGGAAGCTCTGAAGTAGAGGTCCTTAGTCCAGGAGGGCCTTGGGGCACCCAGCCACTGGAAGTGAGAAGCAGGCCGTCTGGGAGTCCGTAGACAAGGGTGGAGCAATCACATTGAGCCTGAGAGATAAGGGAGAAAGAGCTGGTATCCCAACCTGAAACTAAGGTCGCAGTACCAGCAGCTGATAGTCGAGCCAAGGAAGGGCTAGAGGCATATTACGAGCAGGGAGGAGCAGGACTCTGGGCATAGGGCCTGAGGGAACCATCCATTGATGAGAACCTAACATCTCTCACCTGTGTCTGCTCCAAGAGCTTGCCCAGTGTTGTGGTATCCAATAGAAGGCAAGCAAGCCTGGAGGGGTCCTGAGGGTTTACCTAAGGTTGTGGGCCTAGTACAGTGACGTTCCACAGAGGGCAATTATTTCCTAAGGAGGAACAAAAGGCAAGCCAGTAGCCTAGTCACCAGAGGTGCTTTGAATGAGGCCCAGGACCACTCCATAACTTCAAAGGGGGAAAAGAGCTGAATGCCTGGGCAATGGGCCCATGACAAAGTGGAGGACAAGCCAAAAGGGAGCTTAAGCATAATTTTGGCAAAGCAAGGAGGCCCTTAGGCTGAAAAGGGAGGAGGCCTACAACCACAAGCAGAGTACCCAGGGCAGTACAGTCCTAGGGCTAGAGGAGATTGAAATGAGAGTAGGACTAGATGCCCAAGAAGTAGGTCAACATACCCACAGAGGCTAAGGCTCGGAGGGGGAGGGCCTGGCAGGCTAGATGGCTGCACCAAAAATTATGAATGGCACCAATCCTGCAAGGACTCAAGGTCAGGCTGGGCCACTGATCTTTACACCCTCCCCTGGAGGTTCATCAGAGTCCAAGCTTGAGTGATTTCCAGAAGGCAGGGATCAGGGGTGATGGGATAAGGGTTTTCAGTGGATATTTGTTGATACGTATTTCTATTTTTAATATGGTATTTTACTGCTGTAACCTGCACTGAGGCTTAAGGGAAGGATAAGATAAGGAGTTTAAACATAATAAGCAATAATGGCTCAAAAAGCCAGAAAGATTAGAAACTCCCAAATTAGTATTGCATTTTTAAATCAGGATTTAAAAAAGAAAAAGAAAAAAAGAAAAAAAAAACAGCCCTGCAACAATCGCAATATTCTTTAATGCCTGAGTTGGACAATATGGTATGGTCAAGATGACACTGCAATGTAAGAGTTCATACAGGATTATGGATGTTACAATTATTAGCTCAAATACATTTTTATATGCTATAATGTGCTTGCATTAACAACGTTAGTGAAAGTTGACTGTAATGCTTTCTTCACTATCACCCCATAAGGTGTGATAAGCTTAAGCAGGCAACTGTCACCCAAAAATGAAGTTACAGATAGTAAGGAGTTCATGCTCTAAATGGGTTTTGAAAAACTGGAGCACTAAGAAACATTATCTACATAGACGACTGAACTTGGCCATCTTCATTCTAGGCCAAGTTTCGGATATACAGAAATATTGTCATCTTCCCATGTATTCTAGGTTTCCACCATTGCTGCCAACAGGGGAAACTCAGAATACATGGGGCATGGAACAGTCAAAACTGACCTCTGGGCCAGGTAATGCAGCATAATACTGGCAAATTTGATATGCTGCCTCTACCTCAAGCATGCCACTGCTGTATCTTGTATCCTATTCTGGATCTAGACAGCTCAAGATGCTTGCTACTCACTAGTTAATACCACCAGATATGATTCTAGATTTTTAAAAAGTCGTAACAGATTACTTACTCTGTACCCTTCAAGATCCCTCATTTGGATCTGCAACAGTGAGAGGTCTCTTAGAATCTGTAGATTGTCTTTATCTAATTTGAGAGCATTTCGGTAACACTTTATAGCTTCATCATATTTCTTGTCAGAACGCTGCAGGAGTCCATACACATGACAACCTAATACAAGTTAAGGAAAGCAGCAAACACTGACAGCAGCTGCAAAAAGGATGCAGTATAAAGCAAAACATCTATTGGTCTCCCCTCAAGCAATCTTCCTTATAATTTGTTATTCTTCTTTGCCTTAACAGAGGACAGCACTTGCTGTTCTGTAAAAATGTGTCCACAAACCTGGTCCTGTTTGTTCTCTGAATTTGTAGTCTCTAGATATCATGAAAGGCTCTAAAGAAGGGAGGAGGGTGAGAAGTATGAATGCACAAAGGCACCATGTTGAAGAATAATTTATGAATAACTTCCATTTTCTCCACAGGCCTAAATGTATGTACAGCACTGGATAGGCTTGCAAACAGTGCCCTGTAAGCCCTGGAAAAGGATAAAGAGTTCTGACTCAAACAAGGACTGCAGCACTTTCCTGCCTAATTGAGTCCAGACAACAAGGACATAACATTTAGTAAGTGTGCAGTAAACTCCACGCTGCTGCTTGGCACAGCTCCCAGAGTTACACATTTCTAAGACAGGCCACCAAAGCTACAAGTGTAGGGAAGGTGGGACTGGTAACAAGGTAGCCCCATCCTATACATTTTTTAACTTCCTTACTTGTTTCTGCATATGCCACAAAAATACAATTAGACTTTCAGAAAGATCTAGCTTTCCTGGAAGACAAAAATAAAATTCTAACATTTGTAATGAACAAATTTGCTTCCCCAGGGGTATTGCTCCCCTCCTCCACAGGTAGGGAAAGAAGATGACAAGCAAGATAATAGATTGCCTTTAGTGGAATTTGGAGACAGCTCTTGGCACAAGCCCAAATGTGAAGTCTCAACTAGATTATCGCATTGTAGCCATGAGAGCTTATAGCTCAATCAGCTTTGTAAGTGATGTAATAACTATGAAGAAAATGAGATTGTGGACAAAATGTTCTAAGAAAAACCTTATATATGAATTGAAAAGGTTTTTAAATAAGCTTTAAAAGTGTATGCGTTTGCCGTACCAGGTAGTGAGTTCCTACTTTGGAATGGCCATTCAAAAAGTTTTTCTTACATGCATTGCATTGCTCCTAACAACCCTGAATTTCACCTGCTATTTTTGCCCAGTTACCTCGTTGTGTAGGATCCTTCTGTAATTCTTCAGACTATTTTATATCATTTATTTATGTAATGCCAGCAATGTGCTTGGTGCTGAACAATCAAGAGGTCTAACAGTCTAGAATGGGAGGTGATAAAAGGGGACATAGGGAGACAGAGGATACATTCATGAAGCTGAAAAAATGCAAATGAACAAGTTTAGTTACAAGGAGGATCCCAAAGCATAAACAGTATAAGAAGGAAAAAAACAGGCAACCTAGGAGGATGAGGAGCTAGGAAAACAAGCTGCAAATTCTGTCAGCCAACTATTGGCTTTTCCAGTTTATTATTCATAAAACAGCACAGATGCCCATCTATTACTTTTTACTCATCTCAAATAGGAGTTGACCTTTTTCCCTACCCTTTGCTTCCAACCTTTCAATTAGCAAATACTCTACGAAACTACCCTCTCTATTATTCTATGACTACTTAGTTTTGAGAGACTTTAGCATGGCAAACTCCTTCTGAAAATTCAGTACACTATAACTGGATCACTTATCCATATGCCTGACACACTGAAAGAATTGACAGATTGCCTTTGTAGCATATCATTTATGTAGGTGTGTCTAAGTCTAATGTTACTGTCTGTGTTTCCATTTTACTGTAGTTTTACTTATGAAATTAGACTAATTGACCTGTAATTTCCACGATAAGCTGATTCAGGAAAAGGTTACATAGTAGCTTCCACCTACGTTGTCTCAAGATCGTGGAAATCTAATGGTAGCACAAGATACCATTCTGGGTCCTCAGAAGAGCAGCAGTCAGACAGTCTAGTAAGGGTGCAGCTAAGGTGGGTTGGTCACTCAGTCTGAATGCCTGATACTAGATTACCCAAGTAGGCCTTTTCAGCAAGCTGCAGTTTAATGCGTTGTTTCAGGTGGTCACTTGAAAAGGACTGGCTAAAAACTATTTTAAAAAGTGGCAGTTCAACTGAGGCATAGGACCAGGATGCTGGCAATAGCATCCAGCTTGTCAAAGAAAGCACGAAGAGCAAAAGAAGAACATCCCTCAAGTCAAGCTGAAGTGCAGTGTCCTATGTGTAGTAAAACATTCCTCCAAGAAAGCTCCAAGAATGGCTATGAGAACCCCTAATTTGGGGTGTGGATCCTCAGGCCCAAGGGTCAATTGTGACCCATAGCTAGACTTTATTTGACCCCTTTCCAGCTCTTGGATCCAGCTACTACCCACAAGCAGTGAAAGACTGAGTTTAGGGTAAAGGAGCAGAGATGAGGGCATACACAAGATTAGGGGATGAATCCATGGAATGATTTAGGATCTGGATCCTTCTCTTCCTTCCCCCACCATGAACTTGCCCGTTAAGCACTCCTGCTCCCAACCTCTACATGGCCCTTGGAACCAGTACCATTTTCAAAATGGCCCCTGGAAAGGAAAAGGTTTGCACCCCCCACCCTAAATTGAAAGGATGACTTTATGGCTGCCATCAGCCTCAACAGACAGTTACAACATGGATGACTAGTTGATCGAATGGAAGGCGCAACTCAGTTCAAAGCTGACAACTGTACAGTTTGCTCTGAAGCTACATGACAAAGCTGAAGTGGTAGCCTGTGGTTTCGTGACTGTTGGTCAGGAGCTGAACTGCACGACTTTGCAAGGAAAAGTCAAGAGGTCTTCACACTGCAGCATGGTATAACTTATGGGAGACACGCAAGCAGAATAGGTTCTGTATGCACACCAAGTTTCGTAGGATTGCGGAGTATGACATGCAGTTCTGAAGCCCTTTTAGTGAATGAGACATGGAAGAGAACCAGTCGACTATCATAGGAAATGGTTCTCCCTATTGTCTATTTTGTGACTTCAAGCTACACATAAGTGGATGCAAATCCCCATGTAGTTCAATCTGTTCAAAGATGGCAGAAAGAGAACAAGAGTGGCCTGTTTTTATCTTGGGCAAATAACATATGCTACCATACTGACATGGGTCTTCAAAGAGATACAGGGAACATGTCGTCATACAGACTTAATTCTTCAAGAAATTGTGTGCAGATACGCAACTAAGGTAACAAAAAGGTTTCCCAACCTAACTGGCACTCCTTGGCCAGCAACATTTTTAAAAAACCCAAACCCTGACAACTTGACTGAGTGCAGGTAGAGGTAACTACCAACTATGATATGATGCTAGATCTTCACTGAGTGAGTTAAAGAGCCGGAAAAACTCCTGCACAGTGGTTCTGGGAAAGTTCCCATACCCATCAAGATGACAACCTGAAGGGAAGGTTTTAAGACTAGCGGTCAGAAATCGGGGTTGTACGTAAGCACCAATAGGTAGATAATTATTCTTACTCTAAATCCAAAAGTGGAGAACTTTTCCCTTTCATGGGCCACTTTTGAAAGTTAGTACAAGCTCTTCCAGTCAGAAAGGAGAACAGGATGCTTAAGGCCAGATCCTGGGAATGGAAGAGGGCCAACTAAAAACAGCCACAAGGCAGGAGGTTCTGCACACCTGCTCTAACGCAATGCTAGCATGTAATGGTTTTTACCTCAAACTGGGGAGTTCTGCCAGTCCTAGGAAAGGGCCTACTGGGTAAAATGTGGGTTTGTGTACCATGGCAAGAGTGATTAAAACAAGCAACTGTTGATTCTTCAGGACTGTTAGTTCCACTACTAAGTATATGCTGTTCTACATTAAACTAGGAAAAAAGGTATAAAGTACCATTCTTTATTTCATGTAGCAACAGTACCGGATGCACAAAGGCCAAAAGGAAAAAAAATAGTTCATTATGGTGGAAAACTAGTAAGAACAAGTAAAGCAATGTGCACTGCCTGTCAACAAGTTACTTCATTCCAGTTTTGTTTAAAAATTATGCGTTATCTAAAATCAGAAATGGGAATACTGTAGTCACCAACGTAACTAGATTTGTATGATCAGGTTTTGCTGTATCATTAAAAAGAATGTTCAAGAAATTTAGTGTCAATAAGTGCAAAGTGATACATGCCAAAACTCTTGTTCATGCTCTGGTCATCTCTCGCCTCGATTACTGTAACCTCCATCTCACTGGCCTTCCCCGGTCTCACCTTTCTCCCCTCATCTCTGTCCAAAACTCTGCTGCCAGG
>QEPC01008108.1:2835262-2851207 GCA_003113815.1 Sphenodon punctatus | reverse complement strand
CCCAGGCAGAGAGTGTGGTGGTTCATGTTCAGAGGTCCCCCGGCTTTGAAGCTATTGCTGCTTAATATGAAGTGAGTTGCTAACAAGTCATCAACAATCAGGGAGCTGATACGGAATTGTGCAGCTGACCTCATGTGTATTACGGAGACCTGGCTGGACACGTAGTCAGGGCCTTTTTTAGCGGACCTGGTGCCAGCCAGATATTCCGTGCAGCATTAGCCACGGCTGGAGTGGCGGTGTAGCCATTATTTTTTAGGAATTCTTGGTCAGGAGGTATACAGTGCAATTATTTTTCCAGTGCCTGTCAGCTGTGGGGGCTTGGATGAGGTCGAGCCATCTGCAATTGAATCCTGACAAGATGGAGGTGATGTTGGTGGGTGAGGGCTTGGGGGTGGTTGAATCTCCTCTTGTTGGCCCTCCCATGGTCTCTCAAGTGCAGAGTCTGGGTGTACTCCTCGATTCACGTCTCAGCCTGAAATCTCAGGTTCTGGCCGTGGCGGGGAGTGCGTTTCGGCAGTTACATCTTGTCCAGCGGCTTCGGCCGTATCTCTCAGACTCCGACCTCGCCACTGTCATCCATGCCTTCATCGCCTCGAGGCTGGATTACTGCAACATGCTCTACGTGGGGCTGCCCGAGAAGCTGGTCCGGAGGCTGCAGCTGGTGCAGAATGCTGCAGCCCGTCTCCTTCCGGGGGCGGGTCACAGGGAGCGCATGACACCAGTACTCCGGGCTCTGCACTCGCTGCCTATAAAGCACTGGGCCAGGTTCAAGGTGCTGGTTATAATCTTTAAAGCCCTTCACGGCCTGGACCCTGTTTATCTGCGGGACCGCCTCACTCCCCATGTGCCTGTGCGACCCTTGAGATCGTCCGTGGGAGCCTTTTTGGAGGTTCCCTGGGCGAGGCGGGTGGCCACCGATGTTAAATCTTTTTCGGTGGCCGCCCCTGTGCTGTGGAATTCGCTACCAGAGGAGGCTCGGTTGGCTCCCACTCTCCTGTCGTTTCGGCGTGTATGTAAGACCTGGCTGTTCCGTCAGGCTTTTGGCGAGGGGGGGGTGGGGGGTTCCCCACATATTGTATTTTTTAATTGTTTAAAAAATTTTGTATCATTTTTATTAAATGTTGTTCACCGCCCCGGGCTGCCCTGAGGGCAGGAGGGGAGGGCTATAAATTTTAAATAAATAAATGGGAGGTTGCGAGGGTTTCCATCTTGTGGTTGATTTGGTGGGAGACAGTTTGGGGGTGCTGCTGGTATACCATGCACCTATTTGTACAGCGGCATCCCTACACTGACAGATCTGGTGTTGGGGGTGTTGGGTAACAAGCCTTTTCCCTGAGAATGTCCCCCCCACCCCCCTTGGGTGAAACATCACTCCATAAGGAATACAGATTCCGGGGTGCCCAAGCGACAAGGGCCAGAGAGAAATTTGAGAGCCAGGTAAACCCTTGAACTCAAAAGGCCTCTCAGGTAAAGCACAAAACCTGAAAAAAGCAGGAATTAGATAAGGGAAGAGCCTCCTCCAGTAATCACAGGGGCACAGGAAAGAGAGGCCGCTCCTTGGTTTCGAACAAAGACCCTAGCTTGGAACTCCAGATTAGCAAAATAAGCACAATGGTGGGTCTGCCCATGCCCACCTGCATGGAGCCAGTCTTCCCTGTTCCCCTATAGGAAAGCCCCTTATCCTCTGCAAGATTTGTTTTCCATAAAACATAATAATAATAATAATAATAAACTTTTATTGTGTATAACCCAAAGGTTCTTTACAATCCTACTTACACATATCTCTACATAATCCAATCAGTTTAATTATCTACAAGTAAATAAATATAAAATTAAAATAAATAAAAGTGAAGATGGAGAAAAATAAATATAAATATAACTACAAATATACTTATAAATATAAGTATAAATGTGAACATCTTCATACATTTATATATTACATAACAGTTTCCCATTTATAAATGTCCATCCTTAATCGATTTACAATGTATATGGATACTAAAACCTTCCATTAATTTTCTATACTTAATTATTTAATTGTTTGCTTCTCCAATGCATTGCATGCATACAAAAAGTTGCCACAGCCCGAGATAACCTTGAGTCCTTAACATTTAAATATTTCTGTAGGACCAATTCCTGAGGTAAGTAAGATATTATCGATATATATGACCATAAATATCTTTTGCGCAGAGCGTTATATAATGGACACTGAAATAATACATGATACCAATCTTCGACCTGATTTAGTGTACACATTCGACAATATCTGAAAGATCGTTCCAAACCTTGGTATCTCCCCTCAGTGACCGCTGATGGGAATAGTTGAAATCTAAATAATAGATATGCATGCCTGAGTTGAGGATTGTCCCATTTAAGTAAATAAGAATCGGCCAATTTGTCAGGTATCAACCATTCATACCCCAAAGCCACCTTCTGATTCTGAATTAAACCTTCTATTTCCTGGAGCTCCTGATCCATAATCCTTTTTTTTACCAATTTCTTTGCTGTCTGAAGGTCTAAATCCCGAAAAAATTCCTTAGAAAATCCTAACCTCTGGACCACTTCCTCTATGTTATTTCTCCACTTTGACTGGTAGTGATCCGTGCTCAAGATTTTCCTAAGTGGTGCCAAAACCTGGTCCCAAACTACTTCTTTTAACCAGTAATTCATTATGCAAGTTAATGCTCGTGCCTTTACAGAGGGAACAAGTGTTTCTGCTCGCAGCAGGGGGGCTGGTGTACCCGGCGGAGCACCCAAGATAGATCTTAAGAATTTGTTTTGAGGGGCCTCCATTTCGGTTAACAGATTTAGCCCCCAAATAGGTACTGCATATGTTAGTTGTCCTATAACTTTTGACAAATATAGTCTTAGGGCCGGGGCAAGTTGTTGCCCGCCCCTTTTATAATAAAACATTTTTAGGCCGTCTATGATCTTATTCGCTTGTTTTTTGCTGTAATTGAGGTGATGTCGCCAGTTACCCCCCGCCGCAAGGAGAACTCCCAGATACTTAAAGAATTTTACCTGTTCCAGTTCCACCCCGTCCATCTGCCATCTATGCAATGATCTTTCCGGCCATTTTCCCGCCAGCATTACTTTAGTTTTTGCATAGTTCACCTCCAACCTTTCTTGTTTACAGTAACAACTAAATCTTTCCAACGTTCTTCTAAGTCCAACTTTAGTTCTTGACATTAAGACTGCATCATCCGCATATAATAGGATCGTAATCTTTCTTTGGCCAAGTTTAGGGGGATGAGTAGTCTCCTCACGCATATATGTGACGACATCATTTAGGTATATATTAAATAAACTAGGCGCCAAAATGCATCCCTGTCGGACCCCCTTGTTTACAGGGATTGCCCTAGAAAGGGGTAAGTTCTTAGATACCCTAATTTTTAACATATTCTTACTGTGTAATTTTATTATAAGCCAAAGAAGCCTGGGGTCCAAAGGAATGCCCTTCAACTTATACCAGAGCCTATCTCTACTAACAGAATCGAACGCTGCACGCAGATCTACGAAACACAGATATAATTTCTGACCTCTTTCCTTTCTTCCTAGACCAGGGCCAGTATATTTCTCAATTAAATGTGCCAACACGTGCACCTGGTCTACTGTTGAGGAGGCTTTCCGGAATCCAGCCTGTTCTGGTTCCAGATAGTCTGTCCTCTCTAACCCCAACTGCAGTCTTACCATCAGGTACTTCGTGTATAATTTACCTATCAATGATAGCAGGCTTATTGGCCTATAATTAGAGGGTTCTGAAAGATCGCCCTTCTTATATATTGGAACTACCAGGCTGAGGAGCCAATTTGTAGGTATTTGTCCAGTTTCATTGATGTCCGTAAATACCCTAGCTAGGAGATTTGCCCATTTCTCTGCCTGCGCTTTTAATATCTCTGCTGAAATAAAGTCCGATCCCGGGGCTTTACCTGTTTTTAGTTGTGAGATCAATTTTTTGACCTCTTCCGGGTTCACTGGGTCCCATTGGGGCAATTTGTTCGAAGAGGCAATTTCAATTTCAATAATTTTAGATGCCTCTTCCTGGTTCCTATAAAGCTCTGCAAAATGTGATTCCCATTGGGCCATTGTAATAAGGCCCACAGACTGCTGATAATTACCTACTCCTCTATCCCTAACCAAAGCCCAAAATTTCTTTAGGTTTTTTTCTTGTGCAGCTTCGTTAAGCGTTTTCCATTGAGCTACCAGAAAGGCCCTCTTTTTCCTGCACAAAGTCTGCCTATACTTCACTCTCTCCTCTATATACCGTGCTCTATTTTCTATAGTAGAGCACCTATGAAATCTCTTTGCCTTCTTCCTTAAATACCTACGCATTTTCTCACATTCCTGATCAAACCATGAGGGACTTTGTACCGGACCCTGGTTGGGGAGGCATTTAGTGGTTATAACAGGCTGCAACCGATCAATGAAATTTTCAAATTCCTGAATAACCTTTTTAGGATCAGAAATACCAAACTCCCCCAAGATTTTAATCCCTTCCTGCATTAATAAACTTCCTATTACTTTCTCGACATGTGGTGTCCATTTTTTCGCCCTCTTTATTAAATCCTGGGAGGTAGTCTGGGAGGGATTATTTTGATTACAATTTAGACTACCCTCATCCTGTTTAAACTCAAACACCAAACCCAAGGGAAAATGTGTAGACAAGGAGCAGGGAATCACAGCAAAATTCTCAATCTGCCTCATGAGCTTTACTGAAACCAGAAGGTAATCAATTGTGCTTGCCCCCAGAGTGGATACATATGTAAAGTGCCCTTGTAGGTCTTGTCCCCACATGCCATTTAAGGTTTCCAAATCTAGCGCCTGTATCAATTCCAACATCAACGGTGACCTTGGGCATACCACAGTATCTTTTGATTTCCTTTGGCTATTACTAAGTATCTTAACCTGACCCCATGGGCTGGTTCCCCTCATACTCAGGTGAGTGTTACCTATTCGTGTGTTAAAGTCCCCACCCAATATTACCTCTGCTTTTGGATATTTCCCCATGGCCCTCAGTAGACTATCTGATATATAATCCCATATAGTTGTATCATAATATGGTGATGAACCTGGCGGAATGTATACATTTGCAATTAAGAATCCCTTTTTCCTCCCCACTTTCCAATACCATAGTCCATAATAAGCCTGGATTTTATCAATCAGTACCGGAGCGGCTTCCAAAGAAGCCGCAATTAACAAAGCTACCCCCCCACTGGCTCTACCCTTACTATGATTAGCACACGCTAGTATGTTATATACCCTGAAACCTTTGCATTCAAACTCTGAAACAGCCCAAGTCTCTTGCAGTAGTAAGATCTGAAAATCCTTTATGAAAAGGTTAAAATCTTCATCTTTATTTTTATTTTTTATACCTGCTATATTCCATGATAGGAACTTACACTTCAAATCCACCTGGCTTTGGCGTCAAACTGGAGGGTCCATCCTATGTAGGAAGGCGCTTTCCACCACTTGAGGTCTATTAACATTTCTGTCCCTAAAGGAGTACACTCCAGGTAACAGATTATTATCTGATTGTTGTCCTTGTGGTTTAACTAGAAGTATTGCACCTGGGGAACCTTGTGGACTTTTACCTACTAGCTCCAGACCAACTCCCCTGTCATCAGGGACTCTATTAATTGATGACTCCTCTTCCTGTCCCTCCCTAACTGAAAATCCTTGTTCATGATTTCCCGAAATCCCAATGCCTTCTAACTGCATGCTAGAACTCTCTTCCCTTTGAGATTGGTTATTAGTTCTTACTGGCGTTGATGAGGCATTAGGAACCACTACAACCGATGTAGAGCACTGTACTACACATGCTGCTCTAACTTGATTAGCTTCCCCTTTTATTCCCATAATTTTTGTGTTACTATATTGTAGGTGCAGTGATTTTGCTTTTTCAGCCTTCATACATAGCGCTTCTAATTTGCCAAACACCTCCCTCAACTCTAATGGGAACAAATCTACTTTATCATCTAAGGTTTCCTGATTACCAATTGATTGTCTGGAAGGTATTCCAGGATTTGCTACCACCTCCATTTCTTGCAGCGACCCTGCGCTTCCAGTGCCCAGTTTGGGGTCACCTCCCAAAGTTCGTGGGGCTTGTAGATTTTGTAAGTCATCTGGGCCTGTGCCAGATGTAGGAGATTTACCTTTTCCTCTTTCTGTTTCTACTATATCCTGCACAGGAACTGTAACTGGGGGATCTGCAAGGAGTAGCCTAGAGATAAAAACCTGTCTTTTATTTAAATTCGCCTCCTTGTCCAAAATCATTTGGACAAGAGAGGCGGACCAGAATGTGATGTTTAGCATCCACCGCTTTTTCGCATTTGGGATTTGATCTACCGATACTATATCTTTTCTTATGACTGGTTTCTCTAGCAATACTCTCAGGTGTTCCGCAACGTCCCCCGGGGTGGTCCAAAAGGGGAGCGCCCCATTCGGAAGAGGAAGCACTGTAAAAAACAGTGCAACAGGGGAATAAACATACTTTCCATGCTTTTCCGTACATATCCTCTCACTCCTGTTCTTTTCCCTCTGAACTTTATTTGTTTTCCCTATCACCCTCTTCTTACCCGGATCTGCCCCAGGTGGTGGACTTTCTCTATTTTCCACTGGTTGTCTGTTTGGTCCTAATCCCGGTAATGTATTTAATTTCATATCCATTATATGCATTTTTTTAAACAGTATTTGCATAGTATGGGAAGTGACCACTGCAAGGTCAGCCATAATACTCATGGCCGAAGGGTCAAATCCTTCCCCCCCGCCAGCTCCAACTATATGTTCTGCACAGTTATTACGAGAGCATTGGTCTATAGAATGGGGCCAGTTTTCCCCTTGATCCTGATTTTTTTTCCCTTGGGGGGACAAGGCAACAAAACGATTTCTTGTCGAAATAGGAGATCCCAGGGCCTCCTGTCCAATCTCAAAAAAGTTATCAATACGCCTCTGTTTAGATACCTGTTCAGGAATGGCCAACTTCAAGTCCTTCCTTGGACGTTTCTGCTTTGCCATTTCTACCCAATTGCCGTATTTACCCTATGGGCCGGTAAGACGAAAGAGAGAGTATTTCACCCTACACCCGGTGGAGCCGAAGGGCGAGCAAAAGGGCGCGCACCCTTTTGCGCGCGCCCTCGGCGCTGCCGAAGGCTAGCCGGGCCCTTTTCTCTCGTCCCCAGGTCCTGAGCTCCGCCCCCGTCTGGAACTCCGCACAGCTGACAGGTAAGTGAAGTGGGGCTAGGCTGTGGGCTCCGCTGCAACGCCGCTCACCGGCTCCGCTCCCCCCTCCATAAAACATCCTGACAGGATTTCCCTACTGACTCACCCTATTTTTCTAAAGATAACTTGAGCACCCTCTCAACCCTTCATTGAATTCCACGGTCACACCCAGGCCCCTTTTGTCCCCCTCAGAATTAGGTCATCACTGGAGCTAGGACTTCCTAGAATTTAGTCCTAAGTGCAGGAAGACAGAAAGGTGACGCCCCCTCCAGCCCCTCCGTTCTGCCCTAAGAGACCGCTAAGGGTCCCTCCCCCTGAGCACATGGACATCATCCTATAATAATCCAAACCCTGGCCCCCCAAGAGCAGAATAGTTCCTGACCCCACCAACAGACATCTCCCAGACTTTGGTCTTTGTTCCTCACCCCCACTCCACCTCTTCAACCTCCTCACCCCCACCCCCCAATCTGAGGGTTGCCTGTCTCTCCCTCTACCTACAGGGTCAGCAAAGTAACCTTTCATACCTCTCTGTCTCAGTTTCTTCCTCTTCCCCCAACGCAGTGTGCGCCAGCCCTGAAGAATACCAGATTGGGGGTGGGGTGGATTGTTTGTGAGTGGGTGGGTGGTATATCTGTGTAAGGGAGGTTGGGTATTTTAAATTGTATAGCACCTACGAATTGGCCCATGGGTGTGTATTTGTGCATGGGAGGGTAAGTGTGTGTATCTGTGTCTCCCTTTTGTAATAAAAACCCCCTCTGTATTCAAGCAGTTGTCTGTGTATCTGGGAAGTGGGTGGGATAGTCCAAGTGACCAGGAGCGCACCCCGTACCTCTGACAGATCCTTGTGGCATGCGGGGACCCCTAGTTCAACTCATTTGGCTAATTCCCCTAAATTTAAGAATCAGGTGTATATTGGGGTACCAACCCCCCAGTAGTCACACGTGGAAGGGGGTCTTCTGCTAAAAGGGGTGGTGTTGCGGTCCCGAAAGACAACAGTCTTGGGGGACTCAAACATCCACGTCGACGCCAGTCTCGGTGGGGCGGAGCGCGAGTTCATGACCACCATGGCCCGGTCTCAAATGGTCATTGGCTCAATGCACGATGGAGGACACACCCTTGACCTGATCTTCTACACTGGCCTTGAGGCAGGGGATCTGTTAGTGGGGGAGGTGTCAGACGAGCCCTTGTCGTGGACAGATCATTACCTCTTGGAAGACCTGTCTCCCGACATACGTCTACCCTCAAAAGGGTGTGGAACCAGTTTGGTTGCTTCACCCCCAGAGACTGATGGAACCTGAGAGGTTCCAGAATGCTCTAGGGGAGTTACCCTCTGATCATGACAGCCGTCCACTCGATGACCTCGTGGTTTTGTGGAATACTCTGCTGACCAAGGCCATCGAACAGATGGCTCCTAGGCATCCACTCCCTTGGCATCAGCACCGCAGGCCACCATGATTTGTGGAGGGCCTACAGAAGCTGAAGCAGGAAGGGCAGCAGTTGAAGCACCGGTCTCGTGCTGAAGCCGATTGATTGCGGCATAGAGTCTGTTTATAGGCCTATGTCTCAGCTGTCAGGGCAGCAAAAAAGGAGTTCTTTGCTACCCTGATAGCGTCTGCGAAGTCTCATCCAGCGGAGCTTTTCCAGGTGGTGAGGGGGTTGGTCAGTCCGGCCTCCCTCCACCTGGAGTCTTCCAGTGTCTGCTCTGACAGGTTTGTTGAGTACTTCGCAAATAAAATTGCTTGGATTCAGCATGACTTCCACTCTGCGTTATGACAATAGGAGAAGCTGAGGTTATGGAGGCTCCGTCTTGTCCAGCTTGTGGGACTGTTTCAGTGGGTGATGCCCGCTGCTGTGGCAGACGTTCTGGGGGCTGTAAAGCCACATTTTGTGACCTAGACCCATGCCCATCCTGGCTGGTCAAGGCCACCCGGGAGACGTTGGGGCCGTTGCTAGCGGGTGTTGTCAACGCCTCCCTGCGGGAGGGCAGGGTGCTGGACTGCCTCAACAAGGTGGTGGTGAGGCCCCTGATCAAAAAAACATCACATGACATTGACATCCCTGCCAGCTATCAGCCAGTCTCTAACTTTCCCTTTTTAGGAAAGGTTATTAAGCAGCTAGTGGTTCAGCAGCTGCAGGAGCATCTGGACCACACTGGTTTTCTTGATCCTTCACAGTCTAGCTTTCGCTCAGGTTATGGCACAGACTGCATTAGTGCCTTTGGTCAACAACCTTCGCTGGGAACTGGACCAGGGTCGTTCGACCCTGCTAACCCTATTAGATCTGTCGGTTGTGTTTGATACCGTTGATTATGAGATGCTGGTGACTTGCCTGTGGGACTATGCCAGGGTGGGCAGAACCGTTCAGGAATGGCTCCACTCCTTCCTGGCCAGGAGAACTCAGTGGGTGGTGATCGGGGATTGCTCATCATTTTCCCAGGACCTCACGTGTGGAGTTCCGCAAGGCTCTATTCTGTCCCCTGTCTTGTTCAGTGTGTACATTCAGCCACTCGGCAAGGTCAAGAGATGGTATGGGGTGCGGTGTCATCAGTAAGCTGATGACACCCAGTTCTACCTCTCTTTTTCTGGACTGGTTTTGCCTGTTTGTGGTTTTTGTTTCTGTATTGTATATTGTTGTGTTGTTTGTGGACTAGGACTAAGTGTCATGTCCTGAATAAACGAAACGGAAACCTCTTTTTCATCCGACCCAGACCCAGAAGTCTTAATGCTTGGCTTACCCAATGTCTGGCAGCTATGGGAGATTGGATGAGGGTGAGCAGTCTGAAACTAAATCCTGACAAGACGGAGGTGATATTGGTGGGGAGGGCAGTGGGTGTGACATCCTCCATCGTTGATGGAATTTGTCCCCCACTGCTCTCTCAGGTCCGGAGTCTGGGGGTATGCCTCAATCCACAGCTTCACCTGGATCTCCAGGTTGAGGCTGTGGCAAGGAATGCTTTCCACCAATTACATCTGGCTTGACTGCTTCAGCCATACGCCTCGGGACTCCAACCTGGCCACTCTCATCCATGCCTTCATCACCTCAAGATCAGACTATTGTAACACGCTCTACATAGGGCTACCTTTGACGAAAGTCCAGAGACTGCAGCCGGTGCTGAATGTGGCAGCCCATCTCCTTACGGGGATGGGTTGCCGTGAGCACATTACACCAGTGCTCCGAGCTCTGCACCAGCTGCCGATAGTCTTCTGGGCCCAATTCAAAGTGTTCATGCTTACCTATAAAGCCCTATATGGTCTGGGCCCCCTCCTATCTGTGAGACTGCCTCATTCTCCATGCCCTGGATCGACCCCTGTGGTTCGCCGAGAGCACCCTTCTTGATATCCCCCAGGTGGTGCCAGGTGGGGCTACAATGGAGAGGTCGTTCTCAGTGAGGGTACCAAGCCTGTGGAACTCTTCCGGTGGAGACCTGGGTGGCCCCGGACCTTGCCTCTTCACAGGAGGATGGGTTTTTTTATTTTTCTTATTCTTATGCTTCCCTTTTATGTATATTTTAAAATAACTTTTGTAAGTCACCTTGATACTCCTAGGCAGGAGAGGCGGGATATAAATAATAAAAATAAATAAATAAATGCAGGGATTAAGTGGTTACACCGCTTGACCACATCAACTGAAGGCTGCAAGTTCAACTCCTACCTGGTCTCACACTAAATGGCCACCTCCAATCCACCCAGATGTGAATGGGTACCTGATCCATTGCTTTGGGGAAGCCAAAGGCAGTTAAAGAAATGATACTGGCCACATCACTCCATTGTGCACTGTAGGCCGCAGAAACTGTTGTGCCTCTTGAGCTACTGTAGCAGGCCACTGTCAGAGACAGGATGTTGGGTTTATGGACCATGGGTCTGATCCAGTATGGCACTTCTAATGTTTTTAACCATACCAGCCCAATGGGCCACATGACTCAGCACAGACTTTGATATTTATACTGGAGAATTTGATTATATATTTTTAAACAAAAGGTAAAAAGGACCCATTTCTTGTTAGAGGAAGTACAGTGGTTTAGAGGATACCTTTTATTGGACCAAATGCTGCTGGTGAAATCATGCAAGCTACCAGTCCATACAGGGCCCTTATTCATGCATGTAAAAAGTCAGACCAAGCAAATGCAGAATAGGTACATGTATGAAAGCAGTCACTTCGGAAGGAGATGTTAGAAAAAAGTTGTTAGCATTTCAACTAATTTTAGATGTGCCTCCTCTCTTCCCAGATTTCTCAATCGGCTTTCAGCAATCTCATGTGAGAGTTTAGACGTGCCTCCTTGCGTTGGAAGTTGCCCAGCCACCAGTGGGAACAGCGGTACCAAATGGCTTGCATATTGTTTTTAAATCTCGATGTGTCAAACCTTGATATTGGGGTTTGAAAAATCCAGATGTAAGAAGAATGCGCTAGTTGCCTGGCACCGCTGTTTCCAATGGCCGCCAAGAGACTTCTGGTGCAGGGAGGTACATCTGAACTCAAACCCACCCCCCACAAGATTGCTGAAAGCGATTGAGAAATCCATGAAACGAGGAGGCACGTCTAAAAACGTACAAAGGCTCTATTATTGGGCAAGCTCACAATCTCATTACTTCCAATATCACCCGTATGTCGAGACACTTCGTTGTCTCTGCTACTGCTCTCTTCCCCTCCATCCAGTCTTGCATCACCTCCATCCAGTCTTGCCTCACCAACTGTCTTGCTGACATTTCTCCTTGGATGTCTCACCATCAACTCATGCTTAATACGTGCAAGATTGAACTCCTCATCTTTCCTCCTAAGCTTTCCACTCCCGCTTCTTCTCAGTTTCCACAAAGGGTAGATATGATCTGCCCTGTCTAGGGATTACGACAATTGACCACTTTCCCACACCATTGCAATTGCACAGAGGAGTCACTCAAGCTAGAGTCCCTGGTATAAGAAACTGCTCATAGAAGATTCTTAACAGCAATTGCCTGGATCGTCGACTTCTCAAGTACACAGCCGGTTGTGTGCGTGGGTGTGTCTCATGTGTGACTCCTTCCACTCCTTTAAACATCAGATCCAGTCTGTTGCTAAGGTGTGTCATTTCTCTGCATAACATTGCTAAAATCCAGACCTTCCTTACTGTTTCCACCGCAAAAACTCTAGTCATCTTTAGCATTGACTACTTCAATCTTCTTACTGGCATCCCCCACTCAATTCAATTTTATTAGTGGCACTGGCTCTCGCCATGGCCCAAATAAACAATTACAACGACAATAAAACAATGCAAAACAAAACACCCAAAGCAGTCAAACAAACAAAAATTTGAGAATACAGGTATTCACCACTTGGATGCAGTTAGTTGTTGAGCTAAATTAATTACACAAACATACCATAAAGCAAACAACAACCGGATATCGTATTTAAAACTAATCCAAGACACAAATCCGTGCCTAATATTAACCAATATCCTCCAGCCTATCAGGTCATTACAATAAGCATCTACTTTGTCAATAATTAATTTGTTTATATGTTTATCAACAAACTTTAACACACCCATACAATCTCAAAATACATAATGAACAACATTTTATAGTTCAATACAATAATATAAAATATCCAAGATTATTATAACCTCTTCCCTAATGTAGGGCAACTACCCTAATATAGGGCAAATTCATAATTAGAGGTGCCTTGCTCTTCCGCGGGGTTTACTATGGCCAAGCTTGACCCCTGACAGTGAGCAAAATTGTAATGTAATTAACCTAACTTCCACCATTGTTGGTCTCACAGAGTAGACATTACAAAAAAAACACTGAAGGTTAAACTAAGCGACTAGAATGGGAACATCCCATCCTGTCGCTACTTCCCCTTAACCCCTTCCTCCAACGCCAAATTGCCATTGGATAGATATTACAACTAACTAGGGACTCCCCCTCCAACCACTATTCACAATACGGTCATCAGGAACCATTCCCATCTCAGGATCCACATCCTATAGAGTCCTCGCCCTTGGAATAATAACTGAACAGATTTGAAGCCGTTTCTGTGATGCTAAGTGGGTAAATATTGCCAAATCTCTAATGGCCTCTCCTTGTGTAAGTGATAATAAATAACAAATACTATCAGTAACCTGAATCTCTCGAGGCAGCCAAGGAGTCACCCAAGTTGCCCTAAGAGCATCAAAATAAGGGCACCTCAAAAGGAAGTGCTCTATATCTTCCACTTCCTGTTTATAACAGGAGCACAATCTAGCCTTCCAAGGAATATGCTCATACCTTCCTTCCACTACCGCCCCCTTAACCATTTGCCAGCGGAGTAGAATATAGGCTGTCCTCAATTTTGGATTGGTCAAAATATTAAGATAAGGCTCAAAAAGGGCCTGTTTCTTTAGAATCCATAATTGATCCCCCACTCTCCCCTTAGTTATCTCACTTCAGTTCAACACTCCACTGACAAAATCATCCACCTTGTCCATTACTTTGATCATGTTCAACCTCTCCTCACATCTTTCCATTGGTTCCCCCTACTCAAAGGCATTCAGTACAAGCTCCTTGTCTTTACCATCAAGGCTCTTCAAGGCCTTCTTCCCCTCACCCATCTTTCCAAACTTGTTTGCTGCTGTATCCCCACCTAGGAGCGTCACTTCTCCTCCACCCCTTTCACACATCCCAGTGCCCCTCACTCCCAGAAATGTCTTTGACCCTTCTCCCAATCTGTCCCCATGTCTGGAACGCCCTTCCTGAACACATTCAATCTGCTCCCTCCTAATCTTCAAATCTTGCCTAAAACCTACCAGTTCTGTCATTCACCCCCCCAGACTGCTTACTAATCCTGTTCTTTCATTCAGCATTTCCCCTCTCCTATAACTAATTCGTGTACATGCACTTGCAACTTCTTAACTTCACAGATGTATTTCCCTACGTTTCTTCTTCACAGATGTATTTCCCTACGTTTCCCTTCTTCCTTGTCTATCCTAGATTTTAAGCCCCTTGGGGTAGGGACTCGTCTCCAATGATGACTGTACAGTGTCAGTTTGTGTACTCCTACAACTTAGAATAAGAGACAACTAATGGAATTTATCTGTAAAGACAGTGGTTCTCAATACCCAAAATGGGAATGACATTAATTTTAAGCCATGCAAAGATCATACTCAGCACTTCTCCTAACCACCACACCAAGGGCGCTTTCAACATTCAGTAAAGTGTACTTAGGAGTTTGGGTGACAGGACACGCATGCAAATTAGCTGTGGCTTTGATAATGTCGGAAAGATGTGCCGCTCATGATTGAAGCTTTTCGGTGCACCGACACGCGCTGTACCGAGCTGCAAAAATCCAGCTCGATACAGCGCATCTGTCAGTGTGCCGAAAAGCTTCTATCATGCACAGTGCATCTTTCCAACATTACAAGTTTTTCAGCGTGCTGACAAATGCACTGTATTAAGCTGGATTTTGCTGCTTGGTACAGCACATGTCGGTGCACCAAAAAGCTTCAATCATGTGCGGCACATGCACATCTTTCAGACATTATCAAAGCCATGCCTAATTTGCATACATGTCCTGTCACCTAAACTCGTAAGTACACTGTATTGCACATCTGAAAACACCCTAACATGCAATATACAAAAAAATGGCCCCTCCAAACAGAAGGATGCTACAATTACTGGCAACTATTCTAGCTCTCACCTTACACTAAACAGCACTATTAACTCCCAACTGCATCAGTGCCCTCAAACCTTCACATACTTAACACGATACCTCTCCTTTCATAGAGAGATGACAATTAAACTTTTGTTAGCCCAGGGAATGCTTACTAAACTCAACAGAAAGCATGTTCAAGTAATCAGTTTGTAGCTATATGGAACACTGCAGACAATTCCAACATCTAAAAACCTTCACTTTTAAATTCATAGTTAAGGCAAATTAGTGAAAATTCCATTTCACTACTGTACAACGTACGGATCTTACGATTATAATACATCACTTTCAACTACATCAATATTACTCACATACATTTTTTAAAAAACGTTTACTTAATAAAGTCATCTCCGGGTGAAAACAGACATGACACTAACCACCCTTGGTGGTCATTTATGCATGTTTCAGGTCTGCATAGGGCACCAATACAGCCCTGCAACATGCATAAAATATCCACCAAGGGTGGTTAGCACCATGTCTGTTTTCACCCTCCCTCACTTCCAGTCCTCCCTTTAACTATTTTAAGGGAGAACCAATTTCCTCACCTCCCAATTCATGTTACTTGACATATACAGTTCATACAAAATCACATACATATCAACAACTGTTTACAGCAATATCTTCTCAACATCATAACTCTAATTCATCCTTAAATACCATCGAGATTATAACACCCACCACATCACCATCTCTAAGAAATTCATTTTCATTCAAAAGCTTTAACAAGTTATTACATTATAACATTTCATTTGTAGATTTCAAAAGCAAATATACAATTTCTACAGAAAAATTAACTCGTTAAGGCGTTTGAATGAAAATGAATTTCTTAATTAGTAGAGATGGTGAAGTGGTGGGTGTTTTTTTTTTGTTGGCATTATAATCTTGATGGTATTTAAGGAAGAATGAGAGTTATGATGTTGAGAAGACAGTTAATGAAAAGTAGGAGATTGAGTAATATTGATGTAGTTGAAAGCGATGTATTATAATTGTAAGATATTTGTACATTGTACAGTAGTGAAATGGTTAATTTTCACTAATTAACTGGCTGGGGGTGTTGGCTTGGGCCTCATG
>QEPC01008108.1:2808993-2827559 GCA_003113815.1 Sphenodon punctatus | reverse complement strand
TAGGTATAGGAATAGTGGCTCAGCAGGATAAAGAGTCAGACAGAGCAGAGCGAAAGAGGTGAGTTTTAAGGAGAGATTTGAAGGTATGAAGGGAGGGGGCAAGGCGGATGTGGACAGGGAGGGAGTTCCAGGCATGGGGGGAATCACTGGCTGTTTTTACATGAGACGCCCCCACGCATGGACATTCACTGTCAACGTGGGGACTGTCTCATCCGAGTACGGCGCGTAGGGGTGCACGCTCCCATGACCCACGCACCGCCCACCCAGTGCACACATGGGGCACTCCAGGAAAAGACGAAGTGCCCTGTATGTGGACTACATGGGCGGTGCATGAACAGGGTGGCCATGCATGAGGCCGCTCGTGTGAAGCGCCCCCACCATGCATGATGCACCTGCCCCACGTAATGACCGCAGACCCACCCACCCGTTTCATGTAACAACACCCACTGTCTTCATAGACAAACCCTGTAGACCTTGACATCTTGCTTTGGGTGGGGTGGGGAGGGGACATAATTGGGACATGAGAATGGGCCCACCATAGTCTTGCTACAGCACTGTCTGAACTACTTTGTCTCCATTTTACATTTGGAATATCTCTCTGTCAATTCTAGGAACACCTTCAGAAACTTACACTTAAGACTTTTTGTGGTCCAGACAATATATCAAGTGAAGTGCAATACTGGAGTCCAGGCAAGCACAGCAATGCCCCTGTTCTCCAATCCTGTCAGTGGGGGAGGGGGAAGGAAGGAGAGTGCTCACACATGCTGACTCACGCGCTCCACTCACACTAAGGTGCTGGCAAGGCGACACTGTGGAAAAATGCCCATCAGGATTGTAGTTGGGCCTGAACAATCTCAAAGAGACAGCCCTTATCATCATTGGGCGCCGAGCACCTGAGCAGATCTGTACCCTTCTGCTCACCACCCAGTCCACACATGCTCTTCCATTTAGGGAAGGAGGGACAGGCAAGGTTAGTGAGGAGTGGGTGAAGGCTGGAAGTTAGTGACCCAGGGGAGGGGGAGGGGAAGGAAGGTACACTAACACACGGCCACAAGAGAGATCCCAGGAGTGAGGGAGACAGGGATACTGTCGCACAAGCACTCTACAATCACACACACGCTAGGTCCAAGGAAAGAATACTCATGGGGTCACGCACAAGCACACACTCTCACAACTGCTTCACAAGCTCTCAGAAACATGCACATGGGGGCCAGCTTCTGACAAGGATTACCAGCACTGGGTGCTTCCCAGCACCGGTTCTTATGCTGAGGACTCCACCCCGACATGCCCGCAGCCGCACAGAGCGGGCGCAGCTGTGTCGGTCCCACCTCCATGTCCAGCGTGCCCATCAGCGCCGTCACGTCACTGCATCACCTCCACCGCCACTAACAGCTGTGGTGGGAGCAGTGGTGCTTCTGGGGCCGGAACGGGAACCCTGGGGACAGCTATGGGGATCTGGGGGCTCCCCGTCCCCTGCGCCTAACAGTCCCCCTGTCAAAAACCCCAGCCGAGACCCCACGCAGAGCAGGGGCGGCTAGGATGGCGGAGGTGGAAGAGGTGGACCAAACGGGGGGCAGACACATGAGTGGCTGGTTCCCAGGAGCGGTCGTCCGGGCCATAGCCGACCCAGTCTATTAAACAGTACAGACGGCCATGCCAAATTTTGGAGTCCAGAATGGCTCGTACTTCATATTCAGGGTCACTCAAGATGGGAGAGGAGCTATTATTAGTGGGATTCACTGGGGCTTCCCCTATGGCTGACTTCAGGAGGGAAACGTGAAACGTAGGATGAATCTTCATAGTGGGGGGGAGTCACAGGGTGTAGGTGACGTTATTCACCCTTCGTAAGATAGGAAAGGGTTCCAGAAACCGATAATCTAGTTTGCGTGATGGTCGTGTATACAGGTAGTTTCGGAGATCCAACCAGACAAGATCTCCTGGCTCGAAGGTAGGCGCCGGGTTGTGGCGTTTATCCACCTGCTCTTTATATTGTTTCCGGGCCTTGGCCAAGGTTCGTTTTGCTACAGCTTGAATCTCCTGGATTCGTAATGCGATGGTGCCTGCCGCTGGGACTTGTACAGGTTGCGTGTCCAGGGTGCCAAGTGTGGGATGAAAGCCATAAGAAACAAAAAAGAGTGAGTTTCCGAGGGAGGCATTCGGGGCATTTTTGTAGGCAAATTCTGCTGTCGGTAACCACTGATATCAATCATCTTGTAAATAGTTTATGTAACAGCGTAAGTAGTAGTACTGTTCAAGATTCTGGTTCACTCTTTCTACCTGTCTGTTGGCTTGCGGGTGGTAGGCTGTTGTGGGCTTCAAGGTTACTTGCAAGGCTCGAAACAGGGCCTTCCAAAAATGAGAGACAAACTACGTGCCGCAGTCACTGATTATCTCTGTAGGCCACCCATGGAGTTTTATTATATGGTGAAGCACCAGTTGAGTGGTTCGTTGGGCGGTGGGCAAGCCTTTACATGCAATGAAGTGTGCCATCTTTGTAAAGTGGTCCACGGCCACCAATACCGTTGTATAACCTTGAGACGAGGGCAATTCCACAATAAAGTCTAGCCCCATGTGCTGCCAAGGTCCTTATGGTATGGGGGCGAGTTGTAAAAGCCCCACGGGGGCCTTGCGGGGCACCTTAGTTTGTGCACACCAGGTACAGTTTCTTACATGATGGAGCACGTCTGTGCGAAGGGTTGGCTACCAGTAGTTGCGTTGAATCAACTGAAGGGTTCAGTCGTTCCCAGGATGCCCTGCTAATAGGGCATCGTGATGAGCCCATAGAATTGGAGCTCTACATGACAGGGGAACAATGATTTTTCCTGCTTTCCGGAGGAATCCTTGGTCCTCTATGTAAGAAGGGTCATCTGTGGCCTTTAATTCTCTTGCTGTTGCATTTTTTTAGTTGTTCCTGCATCAGAAAGGTACCTCCGAAGAACTTGGCGTCAAGAATAAGTCCTGGGCTTGCTCAGAGCTGGTCCCTTCCTTCGTGATAACGAGATAAGGCATCAACAAGTATATTTAGGTGACTGGGTCGATATTTAATGGTAAAAGTGAATCGAGCAAAGAACGTGGCAGGCGTTGTTGATCTGAGCCGTCTGGAGGTATGTAAGGTTTTTATGGTCAGTGGTAACCGTAACTGGGTGTCGAGCCCCCTCCAAGTAGTGATGTCAGGTCTTGAAGGTGGCTTTTATAGCCAGAAGTTCCCTGTCAAAGATGGAATAGTTCTGCTCAGCCGTGGTCAGTTGTCGCAAGTAATTTGCACAGGGGCGGGGGGCGTCTTTGTCAGTGTTGCCTGGAGGAGGACTGCCCCAATGGCAGTGCTGGAGGCATCTGCCTCCACGTAGAAGGGTCATGTGAAGTCTGAGGGCGTTGATAGACGATCCCACTGACAAGCGGGATCATCCAGCGCCGGCATCTGTCCCCCGCCTTCCTCTCTCTGCCATGTCTGCTGTTCAGACATGGCAGAGAGTCTTTGTGCACATGCGCGCCCTTCCGTGCATGCGAANGGACTGCCCCAATGGCAGTGCTGGAGGCATCTGCCTTCCTCTCTCTGCCATGTCTGCTGTTCAGACATGGCAGAGAGTCTTTGTGCACATGCGCGCCCTTCCGTGCATGCGAACAAGCCCAGGGAACCTGGAAGTGCGGCGTTAAGCCGGCACTTCGGGGATCCGCGTTGGAGGGGGCAGGATCGCCTGCCCCCTCCGACGCGAGGTAAGATGCAGCCAGAACAGATAGACGAGTGCAAATAAAGGCGGCTGATCAAAGGATCAGCCGCCTTTTTTGTCTTGTCTATAAGCACCCTGAATGTTGCAGTATTGGAGCAGAGAGGAAGGCGTGTTTCAAATGCAGAAAGCTGCTTTGTTGCTCAGGGGCCCACATATAGGGCTGATTCTTTTTCAGGAGTGTGGTAAGGGGTTTGGTTACTGTCGCATAATGGGGAATGTACTGCCTGTAGTAATTTGTGCTTCCCAGGAATCGCTGGAGCAGTTTTCCCACTTTGGGGGCAGGCCAATGTTGAATTGCCTCGACCTTTTGAGGCTCCATTGCGATTCCCTGGGGGCTAATGACAAACCCCAAGAAGTTCACGGTCGTTAAGTGAAATGTACATTTTTCCTGTTTGCAATACAACTTGTTGTCACGTAGGCATTGGAGGACTTGCCGGACGTGTCTCACGTGTTGGGGAATAGATGGGGAGTAGGTCAGGATGTCATCAAGATACGCAGTGACAAAAAGATAAAGAATGTCCCAAAAAATTCATTGCCTTCTCGCACCCGGACCAAGTTGTAGGCTCCTCGAAGATCCAACTTAGTGAAGATGCAGGCTCCTTGCAACCTGTTCAGCAGTTCTGGGATAAGGGGCAAGGGGTATCGATTTTTGATAGTACCAGGTTCAAACCCCAGTAGTCGATACAAGGCCACAGTCTGCCATCCTTCTTAGGGACGAAGAAGATCGGGGCACCCGCTGGGGAGGATGATGGCCAAATGAACCCGTTACGAAGATTGTCTTCCACATATTGCCGTAGAACCTCCAACTCCAGCGTGGACAGGGCATAGAGTCTGACAAACGGGGGTTCCTTTCCCGGGAGGAGGTCTATAGGACAGTCATAAATACGGTGAGGTGGGAGATCCGCCGCTTGTGTCAGACTAAAGATGTCTGCGTAGTCCTGGTATTCTTTTGGCAGGTTAACGGGTCCTGAGCTTCCACAGACCATCGCAGTGGGGCGTGGAATCATTGGCACCGGGGTTGTGCAGGTCTGTGCACATGATGATGTAAAACAAAGGCACCGCCAACTCCAGTCGATCTGGGGGTTATGCTGGGTTAGCCACGGGAATCCCAGCACCACAGGGAATACGGGGGTACAAACAACAACAAGCTGTTCCTGGTGTCTTCCTATAGTGCATACCAGTGGGGGAGTTTGAGAGGTCACAGGGCCAGACACCAGGGGGGATCCGCCAATGGAATGCACCATCTCTGGTTGGGCCTTCAGCTGCAGGGGCAAGGTGTGTTCCTGGGCCTAGTGGAGGTTGAGAAAATTCCTGAATGCCCCTGAATCGATCAGGGCCCACGCCACCCGAGACCGCTGGGGCGTGATTCCAAGGGTGAGGGGGATCTGTAGGTGGGTATCTTGTGCTTGGCGAGTAGAAGAGATTTGTCTTATGGCTGGGATGGCCCCTGCCCATCCCGGCCTTTGATGTTTCCCCAGTCCTTTCGCGAGGAAGGCAAGGCGGGGCACTCGTGGATAAAGTGGTTTGGACCACCGCAATAAAAGCAAGCTCAAGTCTTGTGCCGCCGTTCTTGCTCCTCGGGGGACAGAGGCCCACGAGACACTCCAAGCTGCATAGGTTCAGGTTCATTGGACGCGCCTGGTTCCAGGCTTGGCAGCTTAGGGATTGAAGGACGTGGGAAAAAGCTTCGTGTCTCCTGTCGTCTTTCTCGTCACCGTTCCGCCAGCCGGTCCTGTAGCTGCATAGACAATTTAGCTAATTTTTCCCAGGTGTCTGGGATGGTTGTATACGCCAACTGGTCTTTAATTTCCTCAGTCCCCTCCGGAACATTACTCGGAGCTCATCATTAGGCCACTGGAGATCTAAGGCCAGTTGCTGGAACTGTGTAATGTATTCAATTAAGGTTCCCTTACCTTGTTTTATGGACAGAATATCAGTCTCGGCATCCTTTCCCCGCTGGGGGTGATCGAATAAAAAGGCAAACTCCCAGACGAAGTCTGTATAGTTCGACAACAGGGCACTTTTGCCTTTCAACAGGGTGGTGGCCCGTTCTAACGGTAACCCCACAAGGTGGCCTATGACGAAGGTCACCTTAAGTGTATCTGAGGAATATGTGCCTGGCTGTGTGGTGAAAGTCAAGTTGCAGAGAGCCATAAACCCTTGGAAGGCTCTACGATCACCAGAAAATTTGTCAATGCGGGGTCCCTGTGGCTCTCACACAGGGGTAGGCACCACAGAGGGTCCGGGGGCAGGCACTACGGGAAGCTGCGGAGCAGCTGCACCAGGGGGCTGGGATGGTGCCCCTGCCCCCATGGGGCCCACAAGGGGTGGGACTGCAGCCCCAGAGAGCCTCTCAACCGTGGCAGCCAGCTCGGTCTGTTTCCCTTGCAAATCTTTTATTTCCATCGCTATGGACTGCACTGCCCTTACCAAGTCACCCAATTCTTTTGCCACATCTATGGTGCAAGGAAAAAAAAGATAGGTACTCACGTTTTGGTGGGGAACTATGGATAAAATGGTGCTGGTGATTCGGTCAGTGGGGGAGGGGGAAGGAAGGAGAGTGCTCACACACGCTGACTCACGCGCTCCACTCACACTAAGGTGCTGGCAAGGCGACGCTGTGGAAAAATGCCCATCAGGATAGTAGTTGGGCCTGAACAATCTCAAAGAGACTAAGCCCTTATCATCATTGGGCACCGAGCACCTGAGCAGATCTGTACCCTTCTGCTCACCACCCAGTCCACACACGCTCTTCCGTTCAGGGAAGGAAGGACAGGCAAGGATGGAGCGGGGGGGAGGGCTGGAAGGTAGTGACCCAGGGGAGGGGGAGGGGAAGGAAGGTACACTAACACACGGCCACAAGAGAGATCCCAGGAGTGAGGGAGACAGGGATACTGTCGCACAAGCACTCTACAATCACACACACGCTAGGTCCAAGGAAAGAATACTCACGGGGTCACGCACAAGCACACACTCTCACAACTGCTTCACGAGCTCTCAGAAACATGCACACGGGGCCCAGCTTCTGACAAGGATTACCAGCACTGGGTGCTTCCCAGCACCGGTTCTTATGCTGAGGGCTCCACCCCCTGATGTGCCCGCAGCCGCACAGAGCGGCGCTGCTGTGTCAGTCCCGCCTCCACGTCCAGCGTGCCCGTCAGGGGAGGCGCCATAGCGCCGTCACAAAGCAGAAGTGTTTTCTTTACAAATAACCATGTCGAATCAATGTACAAATTGAAATCCATCAAATGCAGGATACATACAAACAGAGAACTTCAAATGAGAAAGAGGAGTAAAACAGGGATATAACTGTAGCTCAACCCTTTTTGATGCTCTACCAACCTTCTTGGATTAGACATCATTTGACACTTTCCAAATTAATTCAAAACTAAATGCTTGCTATGACTTGACACCACACCAGAGGAATTAAAAGAGTAACCTGAAACTCCTAGAAAACGTTTGCAATAGAAGGTCCCTGCTAGTTATCCTGGAAAAAACTAGAATCATGGGTTCAGCCACATGAGCTGCAGAGGACCTGATCCCCACATGCCGTGGCGGGCAAGCACAGCTGCCACACTGCAGGGCCAACGCGGGGGAGCAGGGCAGATAGTCGCCCCCCGGGCAGGGAAGCTAGGCTGGCAGGCCACTGTCGGACCTCCCACTGTGGGGTAGGCCAAGGCACCAGCCACACAAGAGGGTGCCTGGCCCTGCCCTGCTTCCCTCCCCTGGCCAGACCACTATCCTGCCCACAGCTGTGATGTGGCCACAGTCGCACAGGACTGGAACTAGTGGCTGCCACTCAAAGCCCCGCAGTGGACCTCGCCGTGTGGTGGGGCAGACAGTGAGTGGGCACACGAGTTACTGCACCTTGGGCAGCTTTCCCTAAACTGGTGCTAGAATCTGCTAGCAATTTCCACATCTAGATCCTTCTGGGTGCGGTTAGGAGTTTCTCTGCCCCTGTCCCCTCTTGGTGAGATTGGGCTGCCAAGGTACTTTTGCAGCCCCAGTGTGAATAGCTTGGACGTGATTAGCACCCATTCAGGGCCGGCCCCAGGGTTTGTGAGGCCATGTGCGAAGTCTTGATGTGGGGCCTAATTTGCATAATTAGGCCCCACCTAATTATGCAAATGTATAAATTTACATAAAACTTACTCCCTCTGGACAGGAAGGATTCCCATTCTCCACCACTCCGAGCAACCATTGTGAAGCACGGCCTCCCAGTGCTTCCCCCCCATCCCCCATCTCCCCAGCCGAGTGTCTACCACCACTCCCCAGGAGTGGTTCCACTGCAGGGGCAGCCAAACAGGCAGTGAGGCAGGCACAGAGAGACTGACTGCGTCCACTGCCTTACTGGGGGAGGGGGTGAGCTTAGCCAGTCTGGCCTCCAGGGCCTGTTGCTTCTTGCTGCCGGTGCCTCCTGTGCCTTGTGCACGTATGCGGTGCAACCGGTCCAGAGGTGCTGCTATCACACACACACACACGACACTCAAAACGCATCTAGCTTATTAAGCGCATTATGCCATGAAAAGAGACATATAACCAGTTCAGTTGTGCCCCCATGATTAGTTCATGCTGCCCCCACCCCATAACCAGTTCATTTGCGGTCGACCCCCATATAATCAATTCACGCTGCCCCCACCCATAACCATTTAATTTGTGCCCACGGGGCAGCGTGAATTGATTATATGAGGGGGCGCAAATGAACTGGTTATGGGGTGCGGGTTTAAAGACAGTATTCCTGTTGGCAATAACTTCATTAAGAGGAGTTAGTGAAATACCAGCCATAATAATCTCAGAACCATATTTGCAGATTTATTTTCCAAGATAGAATAGATATTGCTTTACATCATAAATTCCTACCTAAGATAGTATAAGTAAGACAGTTGTGAGAATGTGGCCCTTTTTACACGGGCCTCTCCCAGCCATGAACATGCAGATTTCTGTGTGTTCATGGGTGGGGGAGCCCCGTGTGAACGACGCGGTGCACGCGCCCATGGTGAGTGGGGGTATGTGCACGTCCGCCTAACACACATCCCCACTCATGCCCCCACTCGTCCCCATGCAAGGAGCAACCGGGGGAAACGGTGGTTACTATGTGGGTGTGGATGAGTGGTGATGCGTGTGCAGCCGTGTGCATGCCCCATCCATTCACTGGCATGCCCATGACCCCCCACCCGGCAGAGCCATGTAAAAATATCATGTGAGGAGCCACTCGAAGAAGAACAGAAGGTAGCTACTTTGCAAACAAGGTTCTTTGAGATGGCTCCAAACATTCCACAACACCCACCCTTCCAGCCCCACATGGAATTCTTTTCTTATATTTCTAGAAAGAGTTGGAAGGAACTGTCACTCTGAGGGGGAGAGTGCTTTTTATACTAGAAGAGCTCGAGACCATCATGTGGTCTATTATTTGAATAAGGTGAGGATACACAACCCATTTGTGAGAATGTTAGGCACCATCTCGAAGAACCTTCTTTACAAGGCAACAACCTTCTGATAACTCACATGAGGAGGAGCTGTTTGTAAACAAACAGCCTTATCTCCCAGTCAATAGGGTGTCCCAGCTCAGCTATTAGGAGGGAGAGGCAGGTGAGGGATGGGGTCTGGAGCCAGGGAAGGAAGAAGTACTTATTTGGGGAGACGCTAGCTGCAGCCTGCTGCCCAGCCAGGCAAGTTCTGGGCCCCAGCTGGCTGCGGGGCCGCACATGTGGCACATACCTGGGGCCAGCTCTGCACCCATTGTCCTGCCACGACCTGCCTCTCAAGTTACAGCTTCCCCAAACCTACAGGTGGGTTTTATTTGCCTATTTTTGCCCTTCGCCCCTACTTAAGAGTACAATGCCATGTGCCTTATCCAAATACCGAGAATATAATGATTAATTAAACAAGTCATGGCCATTCAATATTATACAACACCAAAACATGTAGTGTGTCCACTCCCAACACCCTGTCTTGTCACAGCAACCGTACCACATTTTGGGTAAGGCTGCTATGCGTGGAGTCCTCTGCCTTTTTCCAAGGCTGCAATGTGTAGCAGCCAGCTGCCTGCCCCGCCATGCAGTGGGGGCCTGAGGAATATCTGGTGGCTGCCAGGCACACGATGCAGTCAGTGCATTGTGTGCTAAGTTTGTGCACGGCATAAGGCTGCACAAGCCATGGTAAGTGTATTGTGTGGCTGCACCATGATGTTCTAGAAAAATGCCAAAATCCAAAGCAGAGTGGAGTCCTGTTTGCAAGGTGGAAGCCACAAAAAAAGTATGTAGTCATTTTAGTTTCAGAGCAGAATGCATTCCTCTTTTTGGAACCTTTTCATTTATTAGATCTTTAGAGATTCAGCTGAAACAGCCAAAGCCCCAAATGCAGGACTATCTCCAACTAAATTAGCCTTTTCATGAATACAATTCTTCAATACCTTCACTATCCCCAAAAACCTATCCTTACATAGCCTGCTTGACTCAGTTCTTAAGGTTCACCTGCTCTTGATGACTCACAAGCACATAGCTCGGCCTCATTTTCACTGCTGTTGATGTTAAAAGCAGCAGTTGATTCAAGCATAGGGTTGCCATTGCTCATGGTTTGACACTGAGACTCCCATTTTAGTCTATGGTATTGTCAGGGTCAAACTATGAAAGGTGGCAAACCTATAGAATCAAGGTCATCCACCTAACCTGAAGCCAAATAAATATCTAATCTAGCTCTTCATATAAAGAAAGGAGATTTACATTTACTTTAGTAAGAACAGCTTAGTGCTCTGTAGATCAGACACCCCAAGCCTCACAGCACTCCAGAGAACAGACATCTCACAATACCAACTTCCAGACGTTTCATGTCCAGGTCATACCTCACCTCAGCACAGACACCAGACAATAGGGTGGTCATACCTCCCTTTAAAAAGAGGACACTTATAAAAAATACATGGTGCAGGGCAGCACTGGTTCCAGTGCTACCCTGCACCATGTATTTTTCATAAATGTCCTCTTTTAAAGAGGAGGTATGACCACCCTAGCGGACAAAGATTTGCCAATTTCAAGACTGCTTGGGTGTAAGCCAGGTGGTTGGTAGTCCTACAGACAGCCCAGTCCTCATGGTGGTGGAAGCAGCAGAATGAAAGACTGGCAGAATGATCCTCCATGCAGATAGCACTTGTGCTAGCAGATAGCCCAGTCCCGTTTACTTCAGTGGGAACTTCTTGCACCTGTGTTTGCTAATTGCTGGCATGTGCACTCAGAGGATCAGAGCCTAAATCACGCCTTCCCTCAATTAATGTAGCAGGGCCAAGTTCTTAACATGCCATGTGCACAGTGCAAACACTTACTTACATGTAGAGCACAGTCCTCCATCCATTAAAACCAATGGCTGATCTCCAATTGATTTTAATGAATGGCGGATTGTACTTGTAGTCCAGTTTAAGTTAATTTGATCATGTGCAGACATTTGAGGTGTTTCTAGAGCTGGAACCTTAGGTTACACATACAGTCATTAAATCATGTTAGCTCAATATGTAATTCATTTGTGGTAAAGCGATGTTTCCCAGATTTTGCTTATATTTATTTATTTATTATTAATACAATTTGTATGCTGCCCCCTCCTGCTAAAAGCATCTCGGAGTGGCTAACAACATGTTAAAAACAAATTAAAACAGATACAATTAAAATTCCAATTACAATAAAAACAATTCACCTCCTACCCCTCCCTAACCCAACCCACCCCATCTCCCTTGGGGAAGGCGCGGCGGAACAGCCAGGTCTTACATTGTCTATGGAGAGAGGAGACGTCAGTGGCCAAATGGACCTCCAGCATGAGGGAGTTCCACAGCCGCAGCGTGGCCACAGAGAACACCCTCCTCAAGGTCAACACCCGAGAAACCCGGGGGACCTCAAGGGGGTGCCCCCGGACAACCGCAGGGGCTGATTCAGAACCCGGAGGATAAGGCGATCTCCCAGGTAAGTGGGCACAGGGCGTTTAGGGCTTTAAAGGTCAGCACCAACACCTTGAATTGGGCCCAGAAGACTATCGGCAGCCAATGCAGAGAATGGAGCACTGGTGTAATGTGCTCGCATCGGCCCGTCCCTGTTAGGAGACGATCCGCTGCATTCTGCACCAGCTGCAGTCTCCGAACCAGCACCAAGGGTAGCCCCACGTAGAGTGCATTACAGTAGTCCAGTCGAGAGGTAGTAAAAGCCTGGACAATTGTGGCCGGATCAGAGTCTGACACATACGGCCAAAGCTGATGTACCAGATGTAACTGGCGAAATGCCCCCTTCACCACAGCCGCCACCTGGACATCCAGGCGGAGCTGCAGGTCCAGGAGCACCCCCAGACTCCAAACCTGAGATACCAGGGCAGGATGGACCCCATCAATGATGGGAGCCACCACTCCCCTGGTCTTCCCCACAACCATCACCTCCATCTTGTCGGGATTTAACTTCAGGCAGCTCGCCCTCATCTAATTCCCCACAGCTGACAAACACCGGGTAAGTACCGAGACTGCTGGGCCTGAGTCGGATGAAAAAGAGAGATGTAGCTGGGTGTCATCAGCATATTGATGACACCGTACGCCAAACTCCCTGACAACCTCCCCCAAAGGCTTCATATACACATTGAACAAGACAGGGGACAAGATAGAACCCTGCGGGACGTCACATGCAAGATCCCGGGGAGAAGATGAAAAATCACCTAGGACCACACACTGAGTTTTCCCAGCCAGGAAAGAGCGGAACCATTCAAGAATGGTCCCGCCAATCCCTGCCCGGTCCCGCAGTCAAGTCACCAACAACTCATGATCAATGGTATCAAACGCAGCTGAGAGATCTAACAGGATCAACAGGGTCGAATGACCCTGGTCCAACTCACGGGAGAGGTCGTCGACCAAGACCACAAGCGTAGTCTCCATGCCATAACCCGGACGAAAGCCAGACTGTGAGGGATTGAGAAAATTGACATGGTCCAGATGCTCCTGCAGCTGCCGAGCCACCACCCATTGAATAACCTTCCCTAAGAAGGGAAGGTTAGAGACCGACTGGTAGCTGGCCAGGACACCAACGCCCAATGATGGCTTTTTGAGCAGAGGCTGCACCACAGCCCAATGACCCCATTTTGAGACTAAAATATAATTCTGTGAACCCAGTCAGCAACAAACTAATAAAGACATGCCGAGTACGTCAGTTGGGTTTACCACTCATCTGCAAATGGCACAACCTCACTTGAGAAAACAATCCACAATTTGGCAATTTTTGTGATAATTTCTAGTGAAACATTTTGAGACCTACTGTCATTCCCAATGTACTGGTATTTTATAAATAAATAAATAAAACAAAGTCACCATGTGGAACTGACTTGGTAACTCTGTTCAGACACTGAGGGCCATACATGCAGAACAAATTGCAAGATGAGGGATTACTGCAATGATGTAACAAAATTTTCATGTCAGTGGGAGGCCCCACTCCCTGGCCCAGTGGGGGCGTGACCTCATGCAGCCAGGTCACCCCAAGTCCCTCTTCCTCCAGCATCCCCTCCGTATTCCATTCCTGCCCCTTACTGTCTTCCACGCTTCTCTGGCCATTCTAGGGCTCTTAGTTTATCAGCAAGACTGCAGATGTCCTCTCTTCCCCAGCCCCCCCTCACTCCTTGTTGCTGCTGCTTCTGAATCTCCTGAGCTCGGGGAGTAGAGGTAGCGGGGTTTGATGGCACAATGCCAGCTGCCCAAAATTTGAGGGGGCTGCCAAAATCAAAGCCTCAACAATGAGGGACACTATAGAACTTTGAAATAAGGGATATCTGACAAGATATCCTCTTCTAAGAAAATCCAGTGTGGGAGATTCCCCTCTCTCCTGTTGTTACACCTCTACAAATCTGGGCCAGATTTAGGATTTTTGCTGCCCTAGGCACTTCTGAGGCTGCTGCCTCCTGAAGCCATGCCTCCCAGCCGTGTCCCTTAGGCCACACCCCTCCCCAAGCCATGCCAGGCTCCTTCTTGTGGGGGAAAAATAAAGAAAATTAAAAATAAAATAAATAGAAAATCATAAAATTAATAAAATATTATTATTATTATTAATAATAATAATAATAATAATAATCCTACTCACCCAAAGAAGGGGCATCCTTAGCTGCTGCCCAGAAAACCAGCCTGGCATCCCTGACACCACCCATAGCTCCTGCTGGCCGGGGATGGGGATGGGCTGGCTGGGAGCAGGCCAGAGAGTTGGGGGGGGCAGGCTGGGGAGAGAGAGGGCTGGGGTCTGGGGGAACATCCCAGGCAGGCTGAGGGTGGGGCGGGGAGCAAGTGGGCAGGTGGACATGGGATTGAGCAGGCTGGGTGGCCCACAGCGAGCAACTGGCTTCCCTGTGCGCACCTCAGGCATGCGCGTACCAGTTGCTGCCATATTTGCTGCGGGATCGCCTCACTCCCCATGTACCCATGCGACCCTTGAGATCATCCGTGGAAGCCTTTTTGGAGGTTCCCCGGGCGAGGCGGGTGGCCACCGATGTTAGATCTTTTTCGGTGGTCGCCCCTGTGCTGTGGAATTCGCTCCTGGAGGAGACTCGGCTGGCGCCCACTCTCCNACCAAGGCCACCAACGCCGTCTCGGTGCCATAGCCGGGGCGGAACCCAGATTGAAACGGGTCTAGGAAACCGATGCTATCTAGATGCTCCTGGAGCTGGAGTGCCACTGCCCGTTCAATAACCTTCCCTAAAAAGGGAAGGTTAGAGACAGGTCGGTAACTGGCGAGGGCGTCCACGTCTAAAGATGGTTTTTTCAACAGGGGACGCACCACAGCCTCCTTGAAACTGGGCGACAGCCTCCCCGCTGCATGGACACATTCACAACCCTCGCCAGCACCGTCCCCAACGTCTCCCTGGAGGCTTTCACCAGCCAGGATGGGCATGGATCGAGTTCACAACAAGTGGCCCTCACAGACCCCAGGAGATCCGCCGCATCGGCCAGCGTCACTTCCTGAAACTCCCCCCACAAACATGGACCAGACGGGGCCTCCATCACCTCGCGCTCTCTACCTACTGCCCCTAATCCAGCTGCAAAGTCGTTCTGAATCTGAGCGATCTTGTCCGCGAAGTAGCTGACAAATTCCTCACAGCACGCCTGGGACACGTCCCCGTCCAGGTGTAGCGAGGATAGACTAACCAACCCCCGCACCACCTGAAACAGCTCCGCTGATGGGACTTCGCAGACGCTATGAGGATGGCAAGGAACTCCTTCCTTGCTGTCCTCACAGCCTCAACATAGGACTGCAAATGGGCCCTATGCAGAAGTCGGTCGGAGTCAGAGCGAGTACGCCTCCAGCGTCGCTCCAGCCTCCTGCCTACTTGCTTCATACACCGCAGCCCCTCGGTAAACCAAGGGGCTCTGCATGACGAGACTGAGGCAGAGGGCGTCTTGGAGCCACCCTGTCGATGGCCTCCTCCAGCAAGATGTTCCAAGACTGGACCAGCTCATCGACAGAGTGACTGTCCAGGACCCAAGTTAACTCCCAAAGTTAACTCCCAAACTTTGGACCATCCAGAACCAAAGTTAAATAAGGGTGGAGCAGCACGAGAGCGTGGGGCAGCAGCCCTTGGGGCAGCACGAGAGCGTGTGTGTTCCCCTTCCCTTCCTCCCAGTCAGAAGTGAGTCCCTCTCCTCACTACGTTCTTCCTCACGACCCTCCCTCGGCCCCTCGTTTTCCCCCTGAGCGTGCATGAGAAGGTGTGTGAGGGTACCTTGTGGTCTCTCTGGGTCAGGGCGCCCTATGATGATAGTGGCCTGTTCTCTTTAATTAGAGGTAACGGCCAACCTACTATCCTGACGGGCATTGTTGTCCCCCGTTTCCCTTATGACCCAGGAGAGCCTTTCACGAACTGGTACTGCGTATCTGAGAGAGCAAGGTCAACCTCCCCAAACACCCCCTCCCTGGTGACACCCAGACGTGCTGGGTGCTTCTGCTGCAGTCGCATCATCCTGCAGTCCTTTGAGTGAAGTCGGGGTTGCCGTCTTTCGGCGGCCTTGTAGAGAATACCTGCGGGGAACACAGTGCCTGGGGGCGGGGCCGCATCTCACACTTATGAATACAAAGTGCCATATAAGCGGCCAGTATCAGTGCCCACATACAGCTAGGGTTGCCACGTGTGGTGGTTTTTACCTGACACTCCCATTATAGGCCAAAATGGAAGTGTCAGGTAAAAAAACAACCAAAGGTGCCAACCCCACACACAGCTCCTGCAAGGTCTTAAAGGCCATTGCATTTGGGGCTCTGGGAGGGACCGAGGGAGCCCTGCTACTGCTGCACTGCAGAGTGGGGTGAGCAGGGGGGGCTCAGTAGAGGTTATTCTGTGGGGCCCCAAGAAGTCCAGAAAAGCATGGGGTCTGGGACCATGGCCCCTCGATGGCAGCTGACTAAGGCTAGCCCTAGGTTGAAGCAGTAGACAAGATGAGGCTGTCAGCAAGAGCCTAGGCAGGGCTGAAACTGAGCAAGAGGCAAGAGAACAGGGTGGCCATACCTCCCCTTTCCTTTAAAAGAGGACACTTATGAAAAATACATGGTGCAGGGCTACACTGGAACCAATGCAGCCCTGCAATATGTATTTTTTCATAAGCATCCTCTTATAAAGGGAAGGTATGGCCACCCTACAAGACAAGGAGAACAAGAGCAACAGCAGGAATAAGGAAACTCAAACAAGGTTGAGCAGAGAGGAACAAGGCCAGGAATTGGAAGTGAGATGAAGTTCTGCCAAGTTTCCTGCTCCTACCAGCCACCCTTAGCCAACCAGGAAGCTGAGAGATGTGGCCATGGCTAGAGACAGATGGGTGAATGAGTGTGCTCTGGCCAACATAAAGAGGCCACTTCCCGCCTGAAGCTCCNGTTTTCCCCATGTAGGGTATTTTAAATTGTTTTAAAATTTTATTATTTTTTTAAATGAAATGTTGTTCGCCACCCCGGGCTGCCCTGTGGGCAGGAGGGGCGGGATATAAATTTAAAAATAAATAAATAAATAAATACATATTTGCTGTCTCAGCTCAGTTGTGCAGGCAGTGGGCAGTGGAGTCAGCTTTGTGGGGGCTGCCCACTGCCTAGGCAACTGCCTAGGTTGCCTGCCCCCAAGTCCGGACCTGCTGATAATAAGACAATTGTTTGACTTCAACAGCCAGATAAGATGCCTCAAACTCTTTCCGTTGAGGATTTAGCATAATTCCACTTTTAGAAAGTGATCTCAGTTAACTGAAACTAACTGGAGTTTTTCCATTGATTCCAATAGACTTTGAGTCAGGGCCTTATGGCCCATGGGCCAGGAGTTAATTTTGGACTCCATACAACACTCCTTCCACAGCAGATGTCAATGAGACAAAAGCACACAAAGATCATAGGTAGAATCTGGTCTTGGCACAGTAATGAAAGCATTAGTCTCTGGCAGCGTTCTCCATACCAAATCCAATTGGACACAAGGAGTTCGATTAGACTCTGTTTGTAATCAGGAACCCTCTCAACCCAAGTGAGTTTGGGCCCCAATGGGCAAGAGGCCCTGCCCTTGTGGAGTGCTGTGTCAGGCCCTGGGGTAGGGTCTCTCCTGGGGCCCATCGGCGCCCCCATATCTGTGGCGGCGCTGGGGGGTGCAGAAGTAACAAACCCCTTGCAGCGCAGCCGCTGCTTGGGACCCCGGCAATACCGCCAATGGAGCCCCCTGCGGGGCTAGGAGAGGCTGGGGAGGTAAACACCCCACTGTCGCAACAAGCAGCGGCGGAGCAGCGCAGCACAGCTGAAAGCATTCAGCCCCGCCCAGGCACATCGTGCCTGGCCACGCCCCTCACACCACAGCCCCGACACTCAGAGCGTCTGTGCCATCATTCCTGCAGGGAGCAGGAGATAAAAGGAGCTTCCTGACTCCCAGCTCCTGCCGGTGATCAGTGCTTTGAGCCTGTGAGACAGGCCCCCTTGCTTATCGTACCTTGCGCTGTGAATGAACCCTTACCCTAACTGAGAGAGAGAGAGAGAGACTAGTGTGCAAGACTGGTGAGTGAAAGCATTTGTGTGTGGAGTATCTGCTGCCCTAGTGCACCGCCCTGGTTACCTGGTTCCGCATCCCTGCGTGACTGTCCTATCCCCCATCTCCTACTCCTTGGGGCTCTAGGCACCCTTCCTTACCCCTTCCCTTCTCACCCCTGTCCTGGTCCCCACATACAAGGCCGCAGTGTGCTGTGCATATGGTTCAGGCGTTGCGCTCCGTCATCCTGTGATGATCCAGGCTGGGGGTGTACATCCCATAAGGCATATACGATCCTGAGGGATTTTTACAGACAAGCAACGACTGCTGCAAGGGTGCAGCTGCATTCCCTACCTTTATTTATATTTATTTATTTATTTATTTATTTATTTCAATTTGTATCCCGCCCCTCCTGCGAACAGCTCGAGGCGGCTAACAATTTCATCATAAAAACAATTTTAAAACAAAATATTAAACAATCCATAAAAACACTACAATAAACAGGCTGGTGTCATGGGCCGCCGAGGGGGGCGGGGCCGACCACGGCGCAGGGGCCCGGCTCCGGTGCCGGCGGCACAAGCGGAGCAGGAGGCGCCACCTCCGCCGCCCCCCCGGCAGGAGGAAGGGTTAACCCCGCCCGTACAACGCATGCGGGCGGGGCTCCAGGGCGAGGCACAAGCAAGCGGCCGAAAACAGAAGGAGGCCACGCCCCCTCTGCGGCGCTCCGCACGCCTGCGGGGGCACGCAGAGGGGCGGGGCTAGGCATATAAAAGCCAGCGCCGAGAGACACTCGGCGCTGGTGATTGAGTGGAAACCGGCCCATTGACAGAGCTAAGTATCGAGCGTGTGCCTTTGACCTCAGACTTA
>QEPC01008108.1:2764154-2802460 GCA_003113815.1 Sphenodon punctatus | reverse complement strand
GCACCCCGAACCCCCTCACGACCTTCCCCAGGGGCTGCATATAAACATTAAATAATAATGGAGACAGAATGGAACCCTGCGGAATGCCACATGATAAGGCGCGGGGGCAAGATGTCTCCTCCCCCAGCACCACCCGCTGGCTTCTCCCGAGAGGAATGAACGGAACCATTCAAGAACAGTCCCATCCAGACCCCCCAGGTCATGCAGCCGTCTCAACAGCAGTCCATGGTCCACGGTGTCAAAAGCGGCCGAGAGATCTAGCAGGATGAGAAATGTTGAACATCCTGCATCCATCTCCCGGCGGAGATCGTCAACCAAGGCCACCAACGCCGTCTCGGTGCCATAGCCGGGGCGGAACCCAGATTGAAACGGGTCTAGGAAACCGATGCTATCTAGATGCTCCTGGAGCTGGAGTGCCACTGCCCGTTCAATAACCTTCCCTAAAAAGGGAAGGTTAGAGACAGGTCGGTAACTGGCGAGGGCGTCCACGTCTAAAGATGGTTTTTTCAACAGGGGACGCACCACAGCCTCCTTGAAACTGGGCGACAGCCTCCCCGCTGCATGGACACATTCACAACCCTCGCCAGCACCGTCCCCAACGTCTCCCTGGAGGCTTTCACCAGCCAGGATGGGCATGGATCGAGTTCACAACAAGTGGCCCTCACAGACCCCAGGAGATCCGCCGCATCGGCCAGCGTCACTTCCTGAAACTCCCCCCACAAACATGGACCAGACGGGGCCTCCATCACCTCGCGCTCTCTACCTACTGCCCCTAATCCAGCTGCAAAGTCGTTCTGAATCTGAGCGATCTTGTCCGCGAAGTAGCTGACAAATTCCTCACAGCACGCCTGGGACACGTCCCCGTCCAGGTGTAGCGAGGATAGACTAACCAACCCCCGCACCACCTGAAACAGCTCCGCTGATGGGACTTCGCAGACGCTATGAGGATGGCAAGGAACTCCTTCCTTGCTGTCCTCACAGCCTCAACATAGGACTGCAAATGGGCCCTATGCAGAAGTCGGTCGGAGTCAGAGCGAGTACGCCTCCAGCGTCGCTCCAGCCTCCTGCCTACTTGCTTCATACACCGCAGCCCCTCGGTAAACCAAGGGGCTCTGCATGACGAGACTGAGGCAGAGGGCGTCTTGGAGCCACCCTGTCGATGGCCTCCTCCAGCAAGATGTTCCAAGACTGGACCAGCTCATCGACAGAGTGACTGTCCAGGACCCAAGTTAACTCCCAAAGTTAACTCCCAAACTTTGGACCATCCAGAACCAAAGTTAAATAAGGGTGGAGCAGCACGAGAGCGTGGGGCAGCAGCCCTTGGGGCAGCACGAGAGCGTGTGTGTTCCCCTTCCCTTCCTCCCAGTCAGAAGTGAGTCCCTCTCCTCACTACGTTCTTCCTCACGACCCTCCCTCGGCCCCTCGTTTTCCCCCTGAGCGTGCATGAGAAGGTGTGTGAGGGTACCTTGTGGTCTCTCTGGGTCAGGGCGCCCTATGATGATAGTGGCCTGTTCTCTTTAATTAGAGGTAACGGCCAACCTACTATCCTGACGGGCATTGTTGTCCCCCGTTTCCCTTATGACCCAGGAGAGCCTTTCACGAACTGGTACTGCGTATCTGAGAGAGCAAGGTCAACCTCCCCAAACACCCCCTCCCTGGTGACACCCAGACGTGCTGGGTGCTTCTGCTGCAGTCGCATCATCCTGCAGTCCTTTGAGTGAAGTCGGGGTTGCCGTCTTTCGGCGGCCTTGTAGAGAATACCTGCGGGGAACACAGTGCCTGGGGGCGGGGCCGCATCTCACACTTATGAATACAAAGTGCCATATAAGCGGCCAGTATCAGTGCCCACATACAGCTAGGGTTGCCACGTGTGGTGGTTTTTACCTGACACTCCCATTATAGGCCAAAATGGAAGTGTCAGGTAAAAAAACAACCAAAGGTGCCAACCCCACACACAGCTCCTGCAAGGTCTTAAAGGCCATTGCATTTGGGGCTCTGGGAGGGACCGAGGGAGCCCTGCTACTGCTGCACTGCAGAGTGGGGTGAGCAGGGGGGGCTCAGTAGAGGTTATTCTGTGGGGCCCCAAGAAGTCCAGAAAAGCATGGGGTCTGGGACCATGGCCCCTCGATGGCAGCTGACTAAGGCTAGCCCTAGGTTGAAGCAGTAGACAAGATGAGGCTGTCAGCAAGAGCCTAGGCAGGGCTGAAACTGAGCAAGAGGCAAGAGAACAGGGTGGCCATACCTCCCCTTTCCTTTAAAAGAGGACACTTATGAAAAATACATGGTGCAGGGCTACACTGGAACCAATGCAGCCCTGCAATATGTATTTTTTCATAAGCATCCTCTTATAAAGGGAAGGTATGGCCACCCTACAAGACAAGGAGAACAAGAGCAACAGCAGGAATAAGGAAACTCAAACAAGGTTGAGCAGAGAGGAACAAGGCCAGGAATTGGAAGTGAGATGAAGTTCTGCCAAGTTTCCTGCTCCTACCAGCCACCCTTAGCCAACCAGGAAGCTGAGAGATGTGGCCATGGCTAGAGACAGATGGGTGAATGAGTGTGCTCTGGCCAACATAAAGAGGCCACTTCCCGCCTGAAGCTCCGAGCCCGGCACGGGGCCCAGGCCAGAGGTGGTAGCGATGACAGCGGCAGCAGCAACAGCAACAGCAACAGCGGATCAGTTAAATGATCTGATTTGGAATCTAAATGACCGCTCAGGCTTGGGGATGGGCGGAGGGGAGTGCCCCTCCGCGCATCCCCGAGCCCAGGCCTGGATAGCGCGCTGCCCCTGGGCCGGGGAGCACCCCTAGGCCCGCCGGCTGCCAGCGGCTTTACCACCGTGGAAGATAAGGGCCCTGCATATTTGTTCCTAAGGCCAGTCCTGGATGCGGAGAAGGGAAAGTGAAGTAGTCAGTAGGAATAGCTGTGTGGTGGTGATGGTAGTCTGATACCTGCATTCTGTTGCCACTGCCATTTTTTAAAGGTTGTTTGCCAACCCAGAAAGGAAAAATAATACATGAGTTTACACACGATTCACATTTGAAATGTTTGGTTCATAACTGTGACTGGAGGGTAGAAACTTACTCCATTGAAAAAATGGAAGTTGGGATCCAGCATAGTCTGGCTATGTCATGCATTCCACATAAATACCTCAGACAGACTGTATCTGATTGGTCCCTGTGTTGTAGGTTTGATACCCCTTGCCAGGGCATTTTTTTAAACAGATAAAGTTGTGGGGGAAATCCTCACCAATCTATAGGAATTCATCAACAATCCTTTCAAAATTCCCAACCAGTAAACTGCCATCCCCAATAGTAACAGTAGAAATTAATTCAGAAAACTGGACACTTTTAGATGCCCCTGACTCCTGAATTTCTTTAAGCTGGATACATGCAATATACATAGCATGATCCTCCAGCAGATAGTGTGTGCATTGGCAGTCAAAACACACAAGTCCCATTGAAGTGCCTGGGACTAATGTATGTTATCTGTTGGAGGGTCACTCCATAAATAGGAGATTAAATAATACCCGAAGCATTGCTTCATCTGAAGAAATCTGATTTTAATGTTTTTGGATATGCTCATCCTTTCCTCACCAGTGAAAATTCCTTTAAAATGCCCTGGTCTGGGCATTAACAGAAAGAGACATTGATACGTTTATACCACTTTACTGATACTGACAGATACAGATGCTGTGATGATCCTCCATGGACTTCCTCAAGGAATTGGCATGCATGGAGTCCCTTTCACTTCAGTGGGACTTGGGCCCATCATGCTAACTGCTAGCATGTGCAGTATCCCATCGGAGGATTGCAAGCAGAGAACCCCTCTTCATCTCTGTAACAGCCAGGACTAATTTCCAATGACAGTAACAGAGCTAATACAGTGCTAGGCTCAGAAAAGTTGGAGCCCTGTGTGAAATGGTGATATGGGTTCTGTCCTCAGGGATCAGGTATACCACTTCCCTTACCCCCTCAGTACAGGAGATATGCAGTGTGATCCTCCGATAACACACATGCTAGCAGTCAGCACATGGAAGCCCCATTCAGCTCAACAGAACGCCTGTTTGTGCCTGCTAGCATGATTTCCACTTTGTCAATAATGTTCTTCCCTAAATAGGTGTGGGAAATTCCCTTTCTTCTCTTGAAGCAACTGCTCCCCCAGTATTTCCCTATGGGATTCTCAACCTGGTGCTCCGGAGCACCAGAGTACTTGGGCAATGTGTGAAAGTGCTCCCCAAGGTGGGAGCACTTTGAAACAGCCTTTTATCCATTAAAGACAATGTGAGCTGGGATTACTTAATTATTTCAATTTCAATTGAAACGAATTAAATTGAATTGCAGAGGGGAGACTTTTAATCTTTGCATATTTATGCAAATTATCCATGCAAATTATGCAGTGCTCCCAAGGCCACTTATGTCACACCAGCGCAGATGACTAGAAAAAGGTTGAGAACCCCTGGTAAAATTATATTTACTAGTAGTGTATGAAAATGTACAGTTTAATAGCTCTGTTTTGTAGAAATGAACTCTGTAGCAAAAATGACACTTGAACATATCTGTAAATAGTAGCAGCGAACACATTCCAGCAAAGAGGAAGTGTCAGCTGGAATAAGGATGGAGAGAAATACATTTATTTAAAATCATATGCTGCCGTTTCCCTAGGACAGTCAGGATGGGCTACAACAAATAAAAATATATATAAAATATACAGACATAGCACCAATTAAAAATCCCCAATTAAACCAATTAAAGTCCCCAAACCCAGCCTCCCCACTCCTACCCCTGGCAAAGCTCTGGGGAAAGTGACTGTACAGTGCCAGGTGTACTGCTGTTGCTATATAAATAAATAAGTATTAATAAGGATTTTAAGAGGGTTGTTCTGTTCCAAACAGAGACTGTTGCAGCAGATATGAGAGAAACTTATTAAACATTCATGTTTCAGGGCTAAAGCCAATTGTAATGTAGTCCCCAAACAAGGACATTACTTAAATTCCCTTTTATTTGGAGCTCTGAAGGACTAGATGTAGTAATGTTGATGATAAATGTATCTGGTGTGACACTAAAGATCCAGCCGATGAATGGATTAAAAGGCTGCTAAAAAAACCCCAAAAGAATAATAATTACTAAAATGATTTAAGAAAATTAGACAATATTCCGGAACAAGTATTCTCCACCCACTTTCCTTATTTCATAATATTTCCCCTTGCAGATATTTTTTCCCTGTTTAGGGAAACTTCCTCATACGTGGAAACACTGAGAACGTGGGTAATTGCCAAAGGACCCGATGATCATCTCTACATTGCTTCTCCCCAAAGCCACAGAATAGCGTTGGATAGAAGGGGAAGATAGGTAAACGGATTTCTCTGGGGTTATGGTAAGAATAGGGTTAATAATGACTGTGGCATTCTGGGAGATGTATTGTCCAACCGAGAATGCTGGGAGTTGTAGTCCTTCCTCCTGCGTAATGGCTGCATGGTGTAAAGTGCTGCGTCTGGCTGTTCCTGGTTAGGAAAAAAGCATTCAAGAAACGTTTTGCTACATCTTCAAAGTCTCTCTCCCCTGTTTTTTATTTTCTAGGGATCACATGAGAGGTTGCATCCCGGAGAAGATATTAACTCAGTGCTGCTGCTTGCTGTGACCAATCCCCTTCATCAGGTACTGGATGTTGCATGGTTTTGTAAGACTAGGGAACTGTGTTCCAGACATGAGTAGCACCTACACGCCTGTAGTTATGACTGCTTAGTGCTAGATGTGAATTATTGTGACGGTAAGTGACAGTAGCCATAGCCAGCCTAATCGTCAGCTGTAGTGTTCTGTGCTCCTGTCAGAAAGGGAGCTAGCGCAACATTGACCTTTAGCGCACAGTTGACCTTTCCATGGGGGGGGGGGCTGCCTCTCTCTTCAAATTAATCAACCTCTTCTTTATTTTTATAATGTTTATGTACTTGTATAGCATCAGCAACATAGCTGGCGCAGAACAATCATTAATTAGGGACAGGTCCCTGCCCTGAGTGGCTGACAATCTAGGCGAGACAAGGGAGAGGGGAGCCTAGGGAGAGACATTCACGAAGCTGAGAAGTTGCAGGTGTGCATGCCTAGCTTAGTTAAAGGGGGAAAGGAGGTAAGAATTTCCCCCCTTTATGGTTGTATGAATTTTTGAGGGGCTTTTTCAGTTAGCCTTCTGATTTCTAGGACTTCAGGCCTGTTGCAGCCACATTTTCCAGACTTCCTCCACAAGCGCAAGGGCTACAAACTTGAAAGTAGGTTGGCACAGTTTTGTCAAGAATCCCTGGACCAAGCAAATTTACGGTTGCCACCTTCGGTCGTTTTTTACCTGACACTTCCATTTTGGCCTATGGGTGTGTTGGGCCAAAAACTACCACAGGTGACAACACTACAAGCAAACATGCTGCACATTGTGTCCCCTTGGAGTATGAAATTTCATGGTCTGTCACAGTGGCTGCTAGTCAAGAAGGTCAAGGATGCAGCGTCCCTAAGGCTCTGAAACTGCCAGGAACTGGGAGTGAGCTACAGGGGTGCATCACTGCAGAACTACCCTGCTCCTTATACGGTACTGGCCACAGACAGAGACAGGGCACTAGTCTGGATGGACCATTGGTATCTGACCCAGTGTGGCAGCTCGTATGAAGATTTCAAAGGGAAGGACTGTGCTTTCATTAATCTTTGCAGAATAGCTCTATGGTAAGAAATGCAAGAGGCTGTAAATGCAGGAGTGGGGAACCTTTCCCTTCCTTGGGCCATTTTGAAGGTAAATACAAATTCTGTCAGGTGGAGGAATTGTGCATTAGGTGCTTACAATAGGTACTCAGGATGGGGGAAGAAAGGGGATGATCCACATCATGAATCTGGGCCATGGATCCATACTCTATCCTTGAGTGCGTGCCATCATCTCTGCTCTCTTGCCCATGAATTCAGTCTTCCAGTGTTTGAGGGTCAGGATGGGATCCATGGACCAGATCCAGGAATTGGAACATGGCCAAATATGTTCTAGAAGTTCCCCCCATCCCTGGTCTAGTGGGTGTGGTTAGTTTTTGCAGCATGATTCATAGGAGGCCTGAAGGTACAACTAAAGCTTTTGTCAGCATGGTAGGACACGTGAACTGTGCTCCACAAACCACTTACTCAGTCATTGAGGGCAGGGTCTTGCATGCTGTGGCATAGCCACTGAATTTTCATCTGTAAAAAATTGGTGGGAAATTCTACCAATGTTACTGCCATTTCCTATAGTTAAAAAGTTAGACTGAGAGGGAGAAAAAGTAGTTTGAGTGATATCTTTTATTGGACCAACTGTTGCTGGTGGGAATGAGCAAGCATTTGGACCTCACAGGGTCCTTCCTCAGACAAGTAGGAATCAGAACTGAAGATTTGAGCAAAGCACAGTGGGTATATATAATGTAGCAGAAGAGGGGAGAGATTTGCTTGCTCAAATCTTCAGTTCTGACTCCTGCTTGCCTGAGGAAGGACCCTGTGAGGGCTGGAAACTTGAACATTTCCACCAACAACAGTTGGTCCAATAAAATATATAATTCAAACTACTTTGTCTCCATCTCTGTCACTGGGGACCAACATGTTTTGTTTATTTATTAAACGGCTCTAGCATTTGCTATGGCCGAACACGAATCTTTTTGTAGATCACCAAGCAAACGAAATAACATCATATACATATTGACACACAGATCGTGTGGTCAGACACACAGTACAAAAAACAAGCAGAGTAACTTCACATACTGTATCACAAACCGGAGATCTGCAAATATCTACAAAGATCTGCAAGATGATACGTTAATCAAAATTACAATATAAAATTCCCACTTCTAATAGGCAAACAGGGAACAGTTAAAGCTGGCTCAATACTTTTCATTAAAAATAATTGCCTTGCTCTTTAATGGGGTGGATCTTGGCAGAACTTGACCCCTGAATACAGTAACAAATCATAAACATATATCATTCTGTATTGAATGCACAAAGACTATTGCCTCTCAATTTAGCTGCCTTGACAGCAAATCTTGTAGTTGCTTCAGTTACCTCATTGTTCTCACCATTTAGCAGATTTCTGCTGAATTGACCAGTACGTCCCCAATTTAACCTTCCTCATCAATTCATTTCTGGGTTTTAGATACAGAGGACAAAAAAACAAATCATGTGGCAGATCTTCAACCTCCCCTGAATTACAGATACATAACCTTTCTTGCCAGAGGATACCTAAATACCTGCCTATTATTACAGCCGTTTCTGTTGCTCGGGACCAATATCGCAACCACACTCTCTGAAAAGTTAGGCAGTGAGACCAAAAAATACCGGGAAGAGCACCACAGGTAAGATTAGTATTAAAATAATGGGATTCATATAAAAATGTTTAAAATAGTTCTCTTTAACCCCCACTAGACTCTTGAATGCTTGCAGCAGTGATCTGCTTATGGTCTTAATGTTCACAAAGAGGGCCTGACTTACCTCTGCCTTATGCTGTCATTTACATCTCTACAAAGTGGGTGTAAAACTGTGCCAGACCAGAGGCATTTACACAGATGAAAATTATTGCAAGGCACCTTGTGGGGTTGCAGATGGACCTAGTCAATTTCTGTGATATTTTTAGCTTGGTGATCTATAAAAAGAAAGCTTATGCAAGCATTTTGTGTGTGCATGTGTTCTTAATAACTTTTGATTTGGCCAGTTTTAGCCACATTTTGTAGAAGACTCAAAGGGTCCCCAAATTTCATACCAGTAAGTGCCCCTGGGCACTGAAGAAAAACACAAAAGTTTGCATACCCTCACCCATAGAATTTGGTATAATTGAGGGTGTCGTGATTTTTGTTAGCAGTATTTAGAATTGAGAAAAGGACTTGGTTTGTTAAAGGAACGCTGCACTGCCTGCTAAAAGAAGGTAGTATATCCCTTAACTTCGCTCAGGGAGAATGCTGTTGTATTGACAGAGGCAGAAGAACTTGCATTATTAGTAGAGGCATTAGGATTGGCTTTATATTGCATATTACAAATTGGGAAAGGATCAAAAGAGGCTGTATGACACAAAGTGTAGAAATTGACTCAACTCAGGAAAGTGATTATAAATTCCTAAAGGAGTTTTTGGTTGATGATCCTCCTATGTCACTGTCTAGGACCGGGGTGGGGAACTTCCAGCCCATGGGCCAAAACAAATGGCTTTTGTTTTATTACTCCTTATTATTAATTATTATTATTATTTTATTAGGCTCCTTTCCAATTCCTGGATCTGGCCCATGGACTGAAAGAGTGAGTTCAGGGAAAGGGAACAGAGATGAGGGCAAGCACTATGGCACCGTTCACTTCGCAGCTGCAAACAGAAGTAGTTCTCAGTCTCCCCCAATGGTCACGGCACACAATGTAAAACCTTCTCATTTATTTAAAATGTGTTCACACTACAGCTCCATTGAAGTAAAATCAATGGGGATTGTGTACTCCTTTTTCAGGAGTGTATATTTCTCTTTCTACTTCTGAACAACTTCAGTTTAGATCTCCTGACGGTTCTGGAGTAAGATGTAAGCCATAACTGCTTTCGAGGGCCTGCTCATCAGAATGTGACCTAAGACAATGGTGCTGCTGGATTTATATCAATATAGTGTAACGGAAGAGGAGGATTTGACTGCTAGAACAGCTGCATTTTTAAGCAAAGCCTGAAGAAAAAGTTGTCCATGTTGCATCTTCTTTAAATCCCAGGTGGCGAAGGATAAAAGCCAAGATGAGAAATCGTCAAGGAATTTGGTTTCTTAGGAGATTGTTTGCTAATTGTTACCACTGCTGCCACCGGCACCCTTCTCTGCCCTTTGTGAAGAGAGCAAATCACCCATTGGGACTCCACCCATGCAGGCACAAGTGCTTGCTGAATACGGTTAGATCCAATCTGGTACTTAACGATCAGCCGAGAGGTTATCACCAGGACTCAAGAGCACTATGGAGCCAGGAAGCTCTGCAGAAATATCTAAAAAGCGTAAACCAGGAGCACCAGCAGATTACTCGGGTGTTGAACGATGGCTTAGTGAGTGAATATGACCAAAAGAGTTTGAGCAGAAGACATGCTGAACTGTCTCCACTTGCTGTTGCATTTAAAGAAATCCAAGAGGCAGAAAGGGAGTATCAGGAGCTGGAATCTATGTGTGCAAGTAAGTATAACAGCTGTTTATAGCAGGGGGTGGAGAACCTTTTTCTTCCTGCAGGCCACTATGAAAATTAGTACCGGCTTCACTCTGCTTGTCTGTCTGCCATACAGGCTTAATTATTTTTTCCCCAGGTAACTTTTCTTTCATAGCAGCATCTCCTTAAGAGGCTAGTGCTTATGTGAGAGCCCACCCCACAGACTATTCCTGCATAAAATCTTCCTCTACCCTGCTGCCTCCCTTCTGAGCCTCCATTGGCTTTATCCCAGGGCCTCCAGTCTCCTGACTGGGCCCTTCCTAGTCACCTGACTCTCTTATGGAAACCGTTCTCACCTGCGCTAATTGTCCTACCGTGGCCGGTTAACCCCTAACTCAGCTCCAGGTGGCTAGTGGCCACAGACCTGGTTCTGAAAGGACTCGCCCACAGCATCCTGTCACATATGACTGCAGGAGAGGGGTTTCAAGGCAACCTTTCTGGGGAAATTGCTTCTAATCTGCTCTAGAATGGCTGTAGATGGGTGGGCGAGTAGGACACAGAAGAGGAGAAAAGAGCCAAGTAAATGGAGGAATGAGGTGAATAAGAGCAGATTACACAACAAGGCGAGTAGCTACGATGGCTACTTCTCGCAGATGCCACTTATATCGCAGTTTGACCTGGAGATTTCCGTAGACCAAAATGGGAGTCTCGGGGTCAAACTGCAAGAAGTGGCAACCCTAATACTAGCAAACCCCACCATGCAGTGGTTAGGGGGGCATTTATCTTGACAGGGCTGGCCTCTCACATAGCTGATGTGCTAATCGGTTTTCTAGCATTGCAGGTGATGCAACGGTTCCCTGACCAGGCCTTCGACCTCGATAAGGGTGGGACTTGAGGTGGCAAAGAGAGGTCATGGCTTCTGTGTTTGAAAGCCAGCAATGGCCTAGCAGGTAATTGCTTCGCTAAGGGCACACTCCTCCACTATTACTCAATGGGCACTCAGCCATTGACTTGAATGAATGGAGGACTGCGTCTAGGGTTTCCATCTTAGCAAAGTTTTCCTGGAGACTCTGGGTTTTTAAGTCAGTCTCGGCTCGGGGGAAAGTCCCAGTTTCTCTGGGTCAGTTCTGAGTAATCCACAAAATTGGGGTGGCCGTGGAGACTTTCCTGCCCCCTTCTGATGTGGCCGTGTCCCTGTGGAGTGTCATGATGCTCTTCGAGGGCAGGGTTATGTCAGAAAGGGGCGTAATAGCCCCTTTGCACTCTGACGTAGTCCTACCCCCTCCCAGAGCCTAAGTGGTGGTGTATGCTGCAGACAGTGCCTCTCAGCAATGTACACCTGCTGGGCGATGGAACATTGCTTGGAGGAGCAGTTGCCAGCATCACGTAGAACAAGAGCAGGGTTCCTGGGGAGAGGGGAGTAGGTGGGGCCAACTGTACCCCCTGACCACATCAACATTTGCCACCCTTCTGGTGCCACTGGCTCAGGCATATTGGTGGGAAGCAACCTCTGCCTTTCTCTACCTGGAGAAACAGAAGACTTTAGTCTCCAGGCTATAGATCCCATATATTTCTAAAAAAGGAAGTAATTTGACTTTTAAAATGATCAAGAGAATAAAATCCCTGTTAGAGCAGGAGCCTTCTATTTGCTGGGTGAGAGTCTGGTTCAGCGCCCTTGCCATTCAATGCTTGGTCTTGCTCTGGAGGCTCCAGTCGGGATTCTCTATAGGGTCAATAGTGCTAAGCTACAGTAGTAACTGGGTTCTGACTCTCCCAACTAGCAGATGGGGAGAGGTTTGGGGGTGGTTGTTGACTTCAGCTACGTTTGAACTGCAGACCTAGTAATAAAATTAAAAATGCACTCTATCTCAGAATTGTAGGGTCAGAAGGGGTCACATGGGTTGTCTAGTTTCCTGAACCATTCCTTGCCCCTGGAAAAACGGTCACACATAACAATCTTTAAAATGCTGCCATTATCTTATACTTTACATCAGGACTGTCCACCTTCCTAGAAACCATGGACCAGATTGCTTCACAGCAATTCACTGGCAGGCCAGATTGCATAAAAATCTCTCATCATGTGGCCATTGTCCATTATTTCTATAGTGCAAGGGGTAGTCAAACCAAACTGCCTTCAGACTCCTCAACACAATGAAATGTGCAGAGTTTGGAACTGTTACTGCATGGCATCATTCTGGAAATTTAGATTTTATTGAAAACAAAATTACTACTATTTAATAAAACTGAATGTAAAGGCTATGTGCTGGGTGGAAGCCTAACGTGGGCTGGAATTGGCCCCCAGGACCAGTTGAGTTGCCTTGCTTTGCATTAGTTCGCTGTGATTCCTTGGCGTGCGGACAGGTCCGTATTCCTCCAGGTGTCCTTTGACAGCTTAGCTACAGTTTGTGTTCCGATTGGTTCACATTTATTTGTATCATTTGGATTTAGAGTTAGACAGCGGGGAGGAAAAGCAGCTGCTAGAACTGGCTTTAGAAGAGAAGAAAGCTATCAACCACAAAATCGACACTCTGTGCAAAAAGGTGAGTTTGGGGCAAGGGAAGTGAAGATGCCACAGAATGTCTGTCTTGGCTTCATCCAGCCACGGGATGCTGTTGCTCTGGGTGAGAGTTTTGGTTTTTTTGACAGTAGACAGCAGTTCTTGCAATTAATGGAAGAAAAGTTGAGCCAGTGGAAATCTTAATTCTGAAAATTGTCTTTGCTGCCAACTGCATCTTAGGAGCAATTTTTATTTCCAATTTTTTTCCTGCTGTATCGGAAGGGTTATAGCCCAGCGAGCCAAGGGAGCAGACTGGGCGGGGGTCGGGGGGGAGATAGACAAGAGGAGCATGCAGTGGCAGATTCATCATGGAACTAAAGAGGCTGCAGCCCCACATTCACGCTCCCGGACCCTCACTTTGCTGTGCTGGCTATGGCAAAGCCACGTTGAAGAAGCTGCGCTGCTTTCTTCTCTTTCAGGTTTTCCAGATTCTGGTACCAAGGGAGAAATATGATGCAAGTAATGTCCTATTGGAGGTGACATCTGGCAGGACAACTGGAGGTCAGCAAAGTCACCACAAGTCAAGGTTACTCCAGACTTGCCTTTCTGAGGGTTTCTTACATTCCAGCAGGGTATTCTCAAATGCCTCTTTCTAGAGATCTTTGCTAGTTTAGATAACCAAAGTGCTGTTTCCAATGCAAGTGGAATTTCCTGAAAAGTTGCTACGAAGGCTGTTGGGTCAATAACTTTCAGAGACAAGGTTGTTAAGATGTTGCTTTTATAATCTATTTCAATTTCTATCCTTACCCTTTCCCCAAGGTTCAGGGCAGAGAAAATATATGGAATAGATACATATACATAAAACCATTAAAAAAAAATCCCCTGCCCCCAGTCTCTCCAAAACACTATCCCTGCTGGCACAATGTTTGGTCAAATAAACTGTTTGGCTGGTAGGAGCCGTGGCTGTTGGGACTGCCATGAGGGCTGGTTACTGGGCTTTCTGCCCCGCCCTACTCCACCCCAGCCTATAAGAAGGACTGTAGGCGGCTGCCGAAGGCAGTGTGCCATTTGGCAGCTGTAGAGCTGTGGTCTGGTACAGCCGATTCTTAATCCTTGGGCGTGGCCCTTAGCGGGACCAGGAGGGATGGGAGGAGATTTTGGAGAGGTGGGGAGGTATTTTGGGGGCAAGAGGGGGTTATATTGGTAGTGATTACATGACTGTGTTGGTTAGGTTTTACTGGCATTATTTGTGGCAAAGCTTTTGAGGGTGGTTATTGTTTGGGGGTGGGTTAGGGTTTTTTGTATGGTGGGTTTTGGGGGATGTTCTGCTCCCCTAGTGAGGGGGGGCAGTGGGAGTGGGTTAGGACCCCTCTGGAAGGGAGGTCGAGTGAGAGGGGAGGATGGGGGAGTGAGGGTCTCCCTCGTGGGCCTGGCGGGACAGCCTCTGTTGGGCCAGGAGTGTGCCGCAGGCATTGGGTTTGTGACAAGTCGGGGAAATTATGGTCCTTTGAGATCGGTGAGGTGGGACAGGTGTTTGATACCTGTCCTATCCGATGGACTCCAGACAGACTGTGTGGTGATCATTAACCAGAGGACCTTTGGCCTAGGCCTGATGCTGGTTAACATGAGGTCGGTTGCAAATAAGTCAGCGATGGTCTGAGAGTTAATCCTGGACCAGGCGGCCGACCTTGCATGTATTATGAAGACCTGGCTGGACACGGAGTTGGGGTCTATATTGGCTGACCTTGTTCCAGTCAGGTACTCTGTTCAGCATCAGTCACAGTTGGAAGGAAGGGGGATGTGGGTGTAGCCGTTGTTCTTAAGGAGACTTGGTCTATGAGGAGATATCTTGTGCAACTTATCATGGGAATTGAGGGCCTCCACCTGGTGTTTGATTTGGCCGGAGACAGAGTGGGGTTGCTGCTGGTATACCATGCACCTACCTGTATGGTGGCATCCCTGTCCGCTCTGGCCAAGCTGGTGTCGGAGGTGGTCTTGTGGTCCCCAAGATGGTGGTTTTGGGGGACTTCAGCATTCATGCTGACGCTAGCCTTGGAGGTGCAGGGTGTGAGTTCATGGCCGCCATGACAACCATGGGCCTGTCTTGGGTAATTGTCTACCCGACCCATGTGGAGGGACATACCCTAGATATGATATTTTGCACAGGCCTTGAGACAGGGGATCTGCTGGCAGGGGAGGTATCAGCAGTGCCCAGGTCATGGATGGATCATTATCTCCTCCAGGCCAGTATTCTGGCACATGTCAGTCCCTGGAAGGGTGCAGAGCCAGTTCGGTTGGTTCGCCCCCAGAGACTTATGGAACCAGGGATGTTTTGGAATGCTCTGGGGGATATATTATCTGGTTTCGATGACCATTCACTTGATGACCTCATGAGGCTCTGGAATTCTGTGCTGACTGAGGCCATCGACCGTACATCTCCTAGGCATCCGCTCCTGAATTGCCGACATCATGGGTCCCTGTGGTATACGGAGGACCTATGGCAGATGAAGTGGGAAGCGTGGCAGTTGGAGCGAAGGTGGGGCCGTTCTTGTACAGAAGTGGACTGATTGTGACATAGTCGGTTTGCATACCTATGCTGTGGCTGTGCAGGCAACAAAGAAGGATTTCTTTGCTGCCCTCATAGCATCTGCGAAGTCGTGTCTGGTGGAGCTTTTCTGGGTGGTGAGGGGGATGGTCAGTCCGGCCTCCCTCTGCCTGGAATCAGAACTATCTGGGACTTGCTGGGACTTATTTGCAGACTTTTGTACGGATAAAATCACTCAGATTCATCATGGTTTTGAGGCTGCATTTTTGACTGTAAATGAGTTTGAGGTAATCCAAGCCCCATCCTGTCCTGTTTTATGGGATCAATTCCAGCACGTATCATCCTCTGAAATGGAGGATCCCCTTGGGGCTGTTCGGGCCACTTATTGTGAACTGAACCCATGCCTGTTTTGGCTGGTCAAGGCCAGCCGGGAGACGTTGGGGCCATTGCTGGCGGGGATAGTCAGTGCCTCCCTTAGGGAGGGTAGAGTGCCAAGCTGCCTCAAGGAGGCGGTGGTGCGGCCTCTCCTCCAAAAAATCATTGCTTGATGTTGATGCCCTGACCAGCTATTGGCCAGTCTCTAATCTTCCCTTTTTAGGGAAGGTTATTGAGCGGGTAGTGGCCCGCCAGCTTCAGGGGAATCTGGACTGGATAGTTTCCTTGACCCCTCGCAGTCTGGTTTTCATCCGGGTTACGGCACTGAGACTGCACTTGTGGCCTTGGTCAACGACCTCTCCCGTGAGTTGGACCAGGGCCATTCGACCCTGTTGATCCTATTAGACCTCTCGGCTACTTTTGATACCATTGAGCACGAGTTGTTGGTGACTTGACTGCAGGACTGAACCGGAGTGGGCGGTACTGTTCTTGAATGGTTCCGCTCTTTCCTGGCCGGGAGAACTCAATGTGTGGTGCCGGATGATTGTTCATCTTCTCCCCAGGACCTCACGTTGGAGTCCCACAAAGTGCTATCCTATCCCTTCTCCTGTTCAATGTGTACATGCAGTCTTTGGGAGAGGTCATCAGAGGGTTTGGTGTAAGCTGTCATTAATATTCAGCTGACTCAGACCTGGTAGTCTTAGTACTTACTCAATGTTTGTCAGCTGTGGGGGACTGGATAAGGGCGAGCCGCCTGAAGTTGAATCCTGACAAAACGGAGGTGATGCTTTGGGGGGGGGGTGTGTCGGGGGAGTGGTCTGGGGTGCTTCTGGACCCGCAGCTCCGGCTGGATGTCCAGGTGGCGGCTGTGGTGAAGGAAGCATTTCACCAATTACATCTGGTGCGACAGCTTAAATTTAAGCCATATGGCTGATGCGGACCTGGCCACTATCATCTATGCTTTTATCACCTCAAGAATAGATTACTGTAACACGCTGTACATGAGGTTACCCCTGGTGACGGTTCGGAAACTGCATCTGGTGCTGACTGCGGCAGCCCAGCTCCTTAGGGGGACGGGTCGTCGCAAGCACATTACACCAGTGCTCCATTCTCTGCACTGGCAGCCAATAGTTTTCTGGGCCCAATTCAAAGTGTTGGTATTGACCTTTAAAGCCCTAAACTGCCTGAGTGCCCCCTATCTGCGGGATTGCCTCACTCCCCAGGTTCTGGATCGATCCCTGCGGTCAGCCGGGGGCACCCTCCTTGAGTCGCCCGGGTTTCCTGGGCGATGACAACGAGGATGACATTCTCGGTGGCTACTCCCAGGCTGTGGAACTCCCTCCCTGTGGAGGTTTGCCTGGCCCTGGCCCTCCCCTCTTTTTGACGACATTGTAAGACCTGGCTGTTCCACCGGGCCTTTGGTGAGGAGACGGGTGAGGGTGTGGGTATGGGGGGGCAGGATATTATTGTTTTTTGTTTTTAGCTTTACTATTGGTGGTGGTTGTTGTATTTTTAAATGTTGTAAGCCACCCTGAGCTGCGAAGGCAGGAGGGGGCAGTATAAAAATCTAATTAAATAAACCAAATAATAGAAAGGTCTTGCACTGCCTCTGGGGAAAAACGCTCCGACTTGGGCTTTAAAGACCATCTAGGGGAAGGGGCTTCCATAACTGTGGAGCAGCCACCGAGAACGCTTCTCTCTGTGATTTAGGGTGTTCTTAAACGAGCATGGTGGGGGGGTGGGTCTGTGGCCGCTGAGTGATACTGCCATGGAGCACCCATTCAGGTGGAGCGCATGGGGAGGGATTCAAACAGGCAGCTCCCAGCATGGCTACCCCGGCCATGGAGGCAGCTGCCACACATTCCCTCTGCCATGGGGAAAGGGGGAAGCGTACTGGGCTGGCCTTTTGAAATGGACATGTTTTCCACCCAGGCTCCCCAGCGCCCCTGGACAGTTCTTGTGACTTGCAGAGGCTGTGTCCCCTGCCCACAGTGCCTACGAGCAGCAGACTGGTCTGCTGGCATGGGCGGCCGCCCCAGTTCATACCGATAGGGGATACGTGGGTACCCGTTGCCGCTCACTCTTTTGGCTTATCCTGCACCGAGCACTCCAGATTTCTCGGCAGTGCTCTGTGAGTGGCCATGAGTGGGTGCCGCGTGGCTCACGGGAGTGCGCATCCCCCCCCCCCCCGCTCCACCTTCACGTTCAGACGAGTGGCTCCTGTGTGGCTATGCAGGGTAGCAGCTTGTTTTTAAAAACATCCTTTGCTTGATGCACTGGTGGTACCTGCAAGAGGGCACTCCCAGTTGATGTCGGAGGCTGCAAAGGAGCATAGAAGAGAAGGCAGTCTTTCAGATACGTTGAACTCGGGCCACTTTTACTTGGCCAGCTTCTGGTGCTGGGTGCGTGCAAGCTTTCAGACTATACACAACCCCCCTTGCTGCCATTACTGTGGTTCCCGGAAGGAGAACTCATGGTGACAGCAGTAAATGTTGGAGTTTCATAGAGAAGTTGGTCCACTATAAGGTGACAGCTTTATTACATTATCTCTTTTCTCTCTCTCGCATTCTAGAATTGCACTCTAGAATACCTTTCAGATAGGGTCTATAGTTGCACATTTGCTTTATCGAACTACCTATTTTTTAGGTGACATTTGCCAGCAGTTTACCAGAGAAATGTTTGAGATGTACCAGAACTATGCCTCTTACAAGAACTGGTCCTTTGATGTTCTCAACTACATGTCAGCTGATTATGGTATGGAAACATCCTGAGCACTGTGATGAAGTGGAAAACTGTACCCCTGTGCCTTTGCCCAATATGCCACATGCATTGTTTGTCTTTTTAAAGGTGGCTTACACCATGCGGCCGTTCATATTTCGGGAGACTGTGTCTACAGGCATTTGAAATATGAAGGAGGGACTCACCGAGTGCAGCGTATTCCTGAGATTGGCTTGTCGTCAAGAATGCAGCGTATTCACACGGGGACAATGGCCGTTATTGTGCTCCCTCGGCCAGAGGAGGTAAACTAACAATCACAGCAACGTGAAAGTGGCTTCAGCATCCGTGTGTGATGTTGAAAACTGCTGAACCCCAGGGCTAAAAAAAGTTACTTGCTGGTGCCAAAGTGTGTCTTGCAAGTCCCGACGAGGGATATGCAGCCTTGCCTCCTGTGGAAGGTTCTGCTTTTGCCTCTGCACGGGGCTATGTGTTTAATTCCTTGGAGCACAGACAGCAGCTTTTCGGAAATCCACTACTCCCTGAGGGAGAGTGAAGATCAAAGGCATGGAGTTCATGCAGCTAAGCTCCTAGGAATCGCAAAACAGAGTCATCTGAGGTAAAGCAGTCTCCAAGTTAAGCAATGTTTTGTAGGCAGGAGTAGAAGATAATCTCCCCATGCCAGACTCCTCAGGACAGCGGTTCCCAAACTTTTTGCTTGTGTGACCCCTATAATGCTGTGACCCCAGACAGCAGCTGAGACATGCCCTGTCTGCTGATAACAATAGGGATCATCGTGGCACCATGATTCCCCTTAGGGTCATAACCTACAGTTTGGGAACCTCAGCCTTAGGGAACAAGATATCTGTCTGACTATGAGGAAGTGGGGTTCAGCATTGGCCGCACCTGAGTGCGTCTCTGTGCTGGAGATGGGTTATGCCCCTGAAATTAATGGTGGGTGTAAGGCAGGTCAAGAGGACAGAAGCATCCAACTCTTGAGGTTTGGATTAGGGAATTTATACTCTGCATCAGAACAGAAGGAAAGCACCTTTTCCTTCCCAGGGGCCACTTTGCAAATGAGTACAAGCTCCCTGGGCTGGGTAGGAGTGGGGAGCAGAGTTGTTTAAGGGATGTGCCCAGGAAGAAAGGGGAGGGTCAAGATCTTGGATCTATGCCCTATCTGCGAGTGTGTGCCCCATCTTTGCTCCCTTCCCCTGAGCTCGCTCACTCGGTGTTCGAGGGTAGGCACTGGATCCATGAGCCAATCCAGAAATTGGAAAGGGGCCATCCTTGTTCTGGCTTTGGCTCACAGGCCAAGTGAGTTTCTCCACCCTGTGTCTGTGTCCACCCTTGCTTTAGCATAACCCACTTTCTCATTACAGTGAAGCTTTCTCAAGAACATTTTTCTTTTATAGTACACATTCATGGCGGTTAGTCCCACTGAAGTGACTAGGATTTGTACCCATTGGTAACTGATGATGTACGCACTATCCCACTGGAGGGTCACACTGTGTATTTATGCTGCTGCTGGCCTCCTCTCCTCTATTAAGGGCACTGTTGTCTCAGTTGAACTCCAGTCCCATCCTGCTTTCCTTAGTTCCCCTCTCGGATATCTAGCTGGAAGTTTAAACTGAGCAGGACTAACACAGTGCTCTCACTCTCTTCTTCCCTTGTAATCCCCCTAGAGGAGCCCACCATCCTCCCTACCACCAAGCATCACTGCACTCAGCCCCTTCGCTAAATCTTCCCGTACACTATTACTCTTTTAAAAGGTTTTCCTTCCCCATTGCTGTGTGCAAGAGCCGCACAATGAGAAAGGAAGCCCAGTTCAGCTGTACAAGAGACAAGCAGTGAAACTGACTCTGCGTTCTGTAGAAAGGACATCGTAAGTGTCAGGCTGGGTCAGACCAATGGTCCATCTAGCCCTGTATCCTGTCTCCGACAGTGGCAGCTTCAGGTAGTGCCAAATAGGTTGTAACGAAGTGATCAATGTTGTTCATTCCCAAACCCCCATAGTCAGAGGTCTCGTTCCCTGACCAGCTTGGTACATGATTTCTATGTATTTATTTATTTAAAACCCAGAAAATTTCAAATTTGGTTTCTTCTTCAAGTTCTCGCAACAGTAGTAATCTCAGGGTATTATTTATGACTGTTCTTAAATATTAGTTTTGAAACTGATGATGGCGCTTTTAAAAAATACTACTACTACTAAAATATTTGAGACTGGGGCAACTAAATGTTCTGTCTAGGTAGAGATCAAAGTGGACCCCAGGGACTTGCGCATCGATACCTTCCGATCCAAAGGTGCAGGAGGGCAGCATGTCAACACAACGGACAGCGCTGTGAGAATTGTTCACAATCCCACTGGTAAGTTTGCTATCTTTTTTTTCTGGTGTGTGAAATTCACACAGGAAAATCCTGGCCCTTCTGCAGTCAGTGGGAGTTTTGCCTTCGTAGTCAGTGGGGACATGACTTCATCCAGAATGCCTATACCCTGATACGAATGGCTTGGATTTCTACCAGCTGATTTCCATCGGCACCAACCAAACTGCACAGTAAATTTATCTACTGTGACCGTGGGAGTGGGAACAGTTCCCCCTCCTGCAGTGGGACTGGTTGGGCACAAGTCTGCTTTCATGTAGCCTGGTGGATAAAGCTGCTGGACTTGGACCTGTGAGACCAGGGTTCAGATACCTGCCTTTGCCAGGAACTCACTGGGTGACCTTGGTCAGGTCACTATCTCTTGGCCTCCATTCTCCATCTGTAAAATGGGAATAATAATGACCTACCTCACAGGGCTGTTGGAAGGGTGAACTAGATAAGGATTATAAAACACTTTATGAGTTCCAAGTGCTATAGAAATGATTAAATAAATAATAATGTTAATACCATCCCTGGTGCTTCAGAACAGGTCAACCCATCAGCTGTTCATCAAGGGGTATTTTTAGATGGACCGCTTTTTTAGACTGCCCCCCATTCGCTCCAGCTGTGGCGGGTTTACATGGAGGCGGCTTCTGCCCCAGACCACAGTCGGCCTTCACGGCACCCTCTTCCCCGCACCATAAAGACGGATGTCTGCTCAGAGGGGGGGCACGCCTCCCTTCCTCCACATTTGCTCCAGCTGTGGTGGGTGTACACGGAGGTGGCCTCTGCTCCGGACCAGAATCTGCCTGCACGGCGCCCGCTCCCATGCACCTTAAAGCTGTGGGTGGATTGCCAGCCGCTTGAGGCAGCCACCCGCAGCTCTATGACTGTTGCCAGGGCGGCCGACCCCCGGCTTGAAGCAGAGCTGCAGCAGCCCATCTGCGAGTAAACTGGATGCTGCTCCGCTCCTGGCTGGTTCTTTGGGTTTGGGTGGGCCACTCTGCTTGTGATGCTCCAGGGTGTTCTGGAGCACTGCAAATGGAGATGGCCCAGAGCAGGCAGCTCCTGCTTCTCCTTATCCTGCTTTTACACAGATGGGCCACCTGGGGGCAGGGCAGGAGTGGAGCAGATGTCTCTAAAAACACCCAAGGAGTTATCCAGTTTCCCTCTACAGTGCTGTGGGAAAGACATTTTTTTTTTATTTGTAAGTTTTGGAGTGAATGCAACAGGAACTGGTGCATGGCATAGGCTGAGTGGAGGAGCCTTTTTTGCGTTGCTCATTAATTATGGCTGCGTGGTGCATGTTGTAGGAACCAAGGAAAGCAGAGAGCATCTTGCCTTTCCCTTGAGGGAGGAAAAGAAATGGATACACCAGCAGATAAGCCTCTATGCTGCTCCTGCTTCCGCTTCCCTGCAGAATCATGGTGGCACAATGCTCCCACCTCATGCTTGGGGTGTTGGCAGTTAGCCAGCAAGGGTCCATGGAGCAGCTCATCCGCCCCACCCTTGCGGGGATGGGGCCTGGGGAGGCTTCCTTCTGGGCTGCTCCCCATAACATCAGGGGCGGCCGGGGGAATGAGGGCAGCAGCTGGTCGGGGGCTCCAGAGGCGGCGCGGTGGCCATTCAAGGTGACAAGATCTTCCTCCCCCCTCCTGATGACTACAGACATTTAACAACTGGTACTGGGGACAGGGTGTTAGCAGTTGGCCAGCAAGGGGCCATGTAGCAGCTCGTCCTCCCCCTCCCCCCCCCTTGTGGGGGCAGGGCCTGGGGAGGCTTCCTTCCGGGCCACTCCCCATAACATCGGGGGTGGCCAGAGGCATGTGTCGGGGTCACAGCTCGCCGGGAGGTTGGGGAGGAGGACTTGTCAGTGGGACTAGCTGATGTGAATTCTTTGCTGTTATGGCTTGTGAGAAGGCCTCCCACTCTCCCCAGTAGGGGACAGAAGGATGTATTGTAGAAGGTCCCTGATGTGAACAGGATGGGAATGTTAGGACTGATAATAGCAGAGGATAATTGGAGGGGGTAAGATGTAATTAGGGGGGGAGAGTGTCGATTGTGTATTGTTTTTGAAATGCTGGGTCCCCGTGTGGGATATAGACCCTAGCGTTGCTGTATTTGTGTGTTGCTTTGATTGTTGGGTTCCCCTGCGTGGGAAAAAAACCCAATTATTGTATTTGTATGCTGTTGTGAGCCGCCTCGAGCCACCTTTAGGCGGGAGAGTGAGGGATACAAATTAAAAATTAAATGAAATGAAAAAATACACATTTGACGCGTACTGGCCTGTGTGTGTGTTTCAGAGCATGCTGCAACTTTATCTCCCTCTGCAGCAGCCTTAATAAACCAAGCCTACTGTAGGGTGGGATGTAAAAGAGAAGGAGAACAAGGACCTGGGAAAAAGACAAATAGGGGCCTGCTTGATGTCCTGGAACACAGATTATCTGGGCACTAAAGTGTGAGTGCAAGAGTTGAGAGAGGTTTAATTTGCCTGGTGTTCTAAAGTTGGCCTTGTTGTTTTATGTGATTTCTAATCAGCCTCTGATCACTGCTTTCTTAAACACTTAAGGTTTAACCGTGGAGTGCCAGCAGGAGCGATCCCAGCAGCAGAACCGTGAAATAGCTCTGCGGACCTTGAAAGAGAAGCTCTACCGGCAGATCATAGAGAAGGAACTGAACCAAAAGCAGAGTTCTAGGAAGCTTCAGGTGAGAGCATGTTCCCCTCGCTGGGATGAAGTCACGCTTCCATTCAAGGTTTTCAGGACTGGACAAGAAATACTTTCTTCCTGCCCACTTGTGCCTCCCTACAAGAGGAGGAAAGGCACAGACTACACATGCAACAACGGGGGCCTTGCACAGGAAGGAGCCTGTGCTACTGGGTATAAGGGATCGGCCCTCACACAAAGTATCAGTGCACACCCGCTCGGTGTTTGGGCGGGTATGCAAAGGGGGGGAGGGGGCATCTGTGTAAACAGCTGGGGGGGTGGAATGGGTGTCCACTCAGTGTTTGCCTGTGTGAACAGCGAGCCGAGTGGGATGGGTATAAAAGTCCAATGTAATCTTTAAAAAAATAGCCAAATTATTTTCTAAAATTTCCCCACAAATACACCTTTTGCTGAGAACAAGGGTGGAAATTTTGGGTTGAAAGGTGTGCCTTCCCCAGGTTGTTTTTAAATGAGTGGCAATAACGGAAACTCTTAAGTAGCATAAGTCAGAGTTGCTTGGAATAGTAATTGATAAATGACTAAGTATAACAAAAAAGTTCCATCAAATTTGCTATGATAGGGCTTGGCAATTTGTATTAGTTGGCCATGGTCTTTGCTGGGTGAGTTAGCACTGGGGGGTTGTTACAGTTAAATTATGCTGTATTTTCTTTAGTGCCCTCATGGAATCAGATCCTAGTGCCCAGTTTATGAAGCACTTAGGCTCTGACCTGCACACAGCTTCCTGTGAAAGCGTTCCATTGAAGCCTGGGCTTGAGTGGCGCTTTCACTGGAGTAAGCTGTCCGTGGATTGTAACCATTGGCATAGAAGAGAATTGGCTTGCCTATAGGACCTATCACACAATCAAAATGCATATCCTTTGTACGATTGGGCTCCTATTGTAAGTACAGACGATACTAACTGAAACAATCCTAAAGCACAGTTCTACCCTGTTTACATTTGCATGTGATTCGACAGATCTTACTCTTCTATGCAGCTTTACCTGCTGATTTTTGGTAACTGAATTAAGACTTTTAACAACAACTTTTGTATTTCTGTTTATGCTACAAAGCCTGCAGAGAGAATGAGAGCAGGAGAATGTTAAAATGTGCCAAAAGGTACATCTGTGCCTTGAACCAATGATTGGGTCCACTTCAGTCTTATCTAAGCAAGCTTCTGTGCCATTTGAAAGGATTAAAAGCAAAACAATTGTCTTGCAGTTAGGAACAAGATCCCAGTCAGAGAGGATTCGCACTTACAACTTCACACAGGACAGAATCACTTACCACAGGATCTCCTATGAAGTCCGCAACATCAAGGTAAGTATGCTAATTATTGCACGTCTTCTACTAGCCTTTTAAAAAATTAAGCGCTCCATGTGCATGCGACTTCCTTCCAGAAAACCAAATTAAATGTGAAAAGAAGCGATTATGAACTGTTGCTAACGTCCACCTAGAGGCACAAGGATCTGGTACTGGCAAGTAATTCTAGCAGGGGAGGTGGGACGCACGTCCCCCCCAAAATTTCCACACATGCACCCCCCTCCCCAATCCTATGGATATGAACACAGAGCTTATATGAGTCGGCAATCCACACAACGTTTAGCCCAAAGTTACTTCCATGGCAAATATACCCCCGCAGCGTTCTTCCTTGGCTGATCAGCATCCCCAAATCATTTTGTCAACCACAGTCGGACATGCTTCTCTTTTTCTTTTGATAGGAGTTCCTGTCTGGTGAGGGGATGCTAGATGAACTGATCAGCAAGTTGCTGGAATCTGCCGAGATGGAGGCCTTGGTGGAATATATAGAGAATAACTTGAATCCTTTACAAGCAGACGCCTGATGTAGCTAATGAACTGCACTTGGTCCTAATGTTTGTAATTCTCTGGCTAAGTAAAATTGAAATGTTTGATGTCAAGAGCTGAAGCAATCTGGTTCTTTTCCCCCGCTTATTCTTTTGAGCCCATATCTTTGAAACTGTATGAATGGGCTCTGTGGCCAAAAATGCTCTTCATTTTAGTGGTTCTTTTCCTTCTGGGTGTGAATTTAGTCAGTGCTGGGGATACTTGTCAGACTACTGGCCGAGAAGATTCGAGTCTCAGAACAGATTCAAGCAATGTGAGCTTTCCACTCCATGCATCTCAAATTTTGACCCTTTTTAAATGGTCCATGGCTGCAGGAGGGATTGGTGTGCGTGTAGCAGTGTGGGCAGGGGCAGCGGGGCAGCGCACATGAGCACACACCGATTTCCCCCGTGCACAGAGTAGCTGCCATTTTGGCCAGCACCTTACCATTTATATGTGTGTGATGGGTGGAAGTGGATGGGCATGCATCTTTCATGGGAGCGCACACTCATGCAAAAACTGAAGATAAAGACAAAAAGCCCTTTAACTACCCCAACCAGGTAGAAACCCAGTATAAAACAACAAAAGGGCCTCCTATTGTGCAACAAATATTTTATTAATAATCCTAAAACCTATGTAAAATTGGATCTATGAACTATATCGCTCTTGCATAGGTTAATTATATACAAATCTCCAAAACTATATATACACACATGCTACATCAATATACCACGCCATAAATGGAGGATTGAACCAAAAAGGTCTCTGCCGCATCCCACCATCAAGATTTAATACATAGACAAACCATGTTAGAACATAATTCAAAAGTCACAAGTGGGAATACACTATACATACATTAGGCGTATGGGTGTCGTGTTCCCTATATATATATATATATATATATGGGGAAATGAACCTTATGTGCGCAAAATGATTAGACTCCTCCATCAATGCGCCTACATAGTTCATAAAGACTCCAAAAGGCCAAGTCCAGATGCGTTTCAGGGATACCCCTTCTTCAGTGGACTAATATATAAAGCGTAGAACAAATTCAGAAATGCATACAGATCTGCAAGAAAATGAGCTCAGGCTGTGTAAATCTTCCTTGAGAACAAATCTTAATGAAGATCAAAATTTTCCATTGACTTCCTATGCATCAAATAATCAAAAAACAATTTTTAGAAAGATTTCAAAAATTCACAGGAGATAATTAGCCTTCAGCTGATCCCAATCCAGGGTATGGTGAGATACGGAAGTCAGTTTTGGGACATTGGCATCTGATTCAATGCATACCTGGATGTGGAAAAAAATGATATTTGCATACAAAAAGACTAGATCTTTGAGGGATATTTTGGTAAGGGCAAACATCAATTAAAAAAAAATCAGGAGCAAGCACCTTACCATTTACATCTGTTCCCATAGGTCATTTCAAATGCGGGGGCTATGCGGCATGTAAGCACAGCATCTGCACTAAGGAATTTATACACCCGAGTAAAGCTTGCTTCCAAGCATTTTTCCTCCTGTTTCACTAAGTCAGTGGTTTATTTGATTACATGCCCATGTGGGTTAATCTACGTCGGGTACACCTCAAGGATGCTAAAAACTAGAATTCTAGAACATTGCGGCAACATTAGACGCAAGATTATAAAAGAACCATTGGTTTCGCGTTCTGAGCTGCTTAAACATTCGGTAGGAGATCTTAAATTCCTTTGCATTGAAGTAATTAAGAATGGGGAGAACAATTTGGCTTTATTACAAAAATGTGAAGCATACTGGATATTTAGGTTGGGGTCACTACAGGGCCTCAATGACAGTAGCCAATGGATGGTGTTCCTTTAAAGATTAGAATTCCAATTTCATAAGTGGTCGTATGGTGATGGGTTAGTTTTGGTTGTTTTGACAGTTAAGTGCATTAGAATAATGGATATTACCAACTGCCTTAGGCAGAGGTTTTTATAATTGTATGTTTTATGATATTTAGGAACTTGCAGGTTTAGGGAGTTTTCATTGTTGTAATAATATTGTTTTGCGTTTTATAATAATTCCGTTGACATGCTATCATTGTGGAGTAAATATTGTATTGGGTGCATTCAGATCTGTAGGTCAATGACGGTATAGAGGAAGTTATTTGGAGTTCAGAAGGGAGAATTCCTTTACAGGGAATGTTAGAGATAAGAAGGGCTCAAAATGTGTAGTATTGACCAGGTGTGCTTGCCCTTTAAATTGCTAATTCGGCTGATAATCAACTGTCAGCATGAGAGGCAGGTGGCAACAAATCACAGATCATATGCCTCAGGTGGAACGGGAGATCAAGAGAACTGTGGAGTCACCGGGATATAAGATGGAGATTGGGAGCAGCTGTTTAGGGCTTCACATGCTGTATAGATGAGAGACCCAGCGAGAGGGCGGCTTTTAGAGCAAGGTGAACAGGAGAACTAGTGTGGACTTATGGGGAGGTTCATGCATCGAGTCTACTAGCTGTGAGCGACACTAGCGAGACAGCATTGGCTATCATGTGGGTTTGCACTGTGTGTGCTTGAGGCGTTTACAGTAGAACATTTGAATTAAAACCGATCAAAATCAGCCCCCTGCAGAGCAAGTGTAAAGAGGATTTTCTCCCTTGGAGAACTGCCTGCTTGATTTAAGCTGCCGTTCTCTGCACGCTGATTGAAAGAAAGAGGTGAGAGCATATAGTCTTCTTAGATTGGGAAGAAAGAGTGGCGAGAGTACAATAATTTATTATTAATTTACTCGATTCAAGTTTTATTTGGGCTATTTAATCAATATAGACACTTGAATCGCCACTGATAGAGGGAGCAGAGTTTTTTTCTCTCCGCTGAAGATGACGGGCACTAGTTAAAAGATCCTGGCCCGTCAGTATTTTGATGGATTGAGATCAGCTGAAGGCTAATTATCTCCTGTGAATTTTTGAAATCGTTCTAAAAATTGTTTTTTGATTATTTGATGCAAAGGAAGTCGATGGAAAATTTTGATCTTCATTAAGATTTGTTCTCAAGGAAGACTTACACAGCCTGAGCTCATTTTCTTGCAGATCTGTATGCATTTCTGAATTTGTTCTACGCTTTATATATTAGTCCACTGAAGAAGGGGTATCCCTGAAACGCATCTGGACTTGGCCTTTTGGAGTCTTTATGAACTATGTAGGCGCATTGATGGAGGAGTCTAATCATTTTGTGCACATAAGGCTCATTTCCCCATATATATATATATATAGGGGACATGACACGCATACGCCTAATGTACGTATAGTGTATTCCCACTTGTGACTTTTGAATTATGTTCTAACATGGTTTGTCTATGTATTAGATCTTGATGGTGGGATGCGGCAGAGACTTTTTTGGTTCAATCCTCCATGTATGGCGTGGTATATTGATTTAGCGTGTGTGTCTATATAGTTTTGGCGATATTTATATAATTAACCTATGCAAGAGCGATATAGTTCATAGATCCAATTTTACATAGGTTTTAGGATTATTAATAAAATCCACTTTCTGAGGCTGCCAACAAGGTTGCTCTTTAATCTGGTGTGTTGGTGGCTTTGTGACATGAACATTGAAGGGGGTTTTCAAAGACCAAAATGTCCCCTTGGACGCCTAGTTCCACTGACTGCAAATGAAAGTGATGTGCCTAAATGAGAGTCCCATCCTCTGGGAATCAGTCTGGGATCAGCAGACACTTAACAGCTCTGTTGCCAGCAGCGCTGTGTTCTGTTAGAGATCCTCTTACCTATAAAATGGGACTCATTTGTTTTGATAGTAAAATCCATACTTGTTGGGGCTGCGTCAACCCCTACTCTATATAAAACTGGACTGCGCTCCGGTAGTGGAAATATTACATACAGAAGAGACCACTCGGGAAGGGATGATAGAAGTTTATAAAATCGGGAGTGGTGCAGAGGAAGTAAATAGGGAGCTGTTATTTACCCTCTCTAAGACTACTAGAGCTAGGGTACACTCTATGAAAGTCTCATTAAAATTAACAAAAGGACGTACTTTTTCACTGAGTACCGTTACCTCTGGATACCAGAGGATGTTGTTAAGGCCAGAAGCATAGTTCAGTTTAAACCAGGATTGGACAATTTTTGGAGGATAAGGGTATAAATGGCTGAGAGTCAAGTTGGTCAGGGGATGTAACTTGGGGCTGGGAATGGATCACTCTATTGTGACCTGTTGTTCATTTCCCTAAAGTGACTGAAGGCGGCCATGTTTGGAAAGAGGATGCGGAGCTTGATAGACCGTTAGCCCAGTCTAGCACTAATTATGTTCTCTACAACAACTTGCTCGTGCAGTCCCCTCATGGGAAAGGCTCTGCAGGAAACGCTCCTTATCCCCGCTAAACCTGGAAGATCTTTATGGGATGCAGAGGAGTCGAGGCCTATCGGTGAGGAAGCCTCGTGTCCCTGTCCAGGCTCTGGCCACCTGGTGTCATCCCTGCTTCTTGGGTACCCCTGGAGGTATAATTCCAAGGCACTTTTCCCTAAGGCGTGACATTGAAAAAGCTGTCTAAATTGTATAGAACCAGGGCTGAGGAAGAAATATGCTTCCCTCGGCCCACTCTTCTGGATGGACTAGTACGAAGCTGTCTTAGACCGCTTTTAAATGAGGCTCCTGAGTCCCGCGCTGAAAGAAAAGCCGCTGTGGGGAGTGTTCCCCATGCTGCCAGAAGTGACGTGCTCCCCGTTGTCGCTGCTGGCAACGGAGTACGTCACTTCCGGCAGCTCAGGGAGCATGGAAACACTCGCTGCGGCGGCTTTTCTTTCAACGCGGGACTCAGGAGGCGCTTTTCAGCGCCTCGTATAAAAGCGGTCTTAGAATCTTAGAACTGGAGACTAGGAACAGAACTTGAGGGCTATCCTGTCCTGAGTCTGGAGGCTATCCTCTACCTACAGCAACCCTGCCTGTCCAGTCTTTCCTTGAAAACCTCCAGGGAAGGAGATCCCACAACTTCCCTAGGCAACTTGTTCCACAGCTGAACTGCTTTAGCTGTTAAGACATTTTTCTTAACACTACCTTCCTGTAACTGTAACCCACTGCTGCTTACCCTGTCCACAGTGGCATTGTGTTCTCCATGTTTTTATGGCATCCTATTGTGTTCCCACCCACCCCTTAATCTTCTTTCCTCTAGGCTAAACATGCCCAATTCCCTCAGCCTTTTCTTATATGATGAGTATTTTAGGACCTTTGATCATCTTGGTTGCTCTCCTCTGAATTCCTAATGCAATCCAGGCTCTGACCTTGGGGGTAATGTTTTTTGTTCTTATCTGGTTAAAAGCAGACATACTTAATGGCTTTATGTTGCAGTAGTCTCTAGGCATAGCTAGGGCAATGCTGCAATAGAGGTTGCTTCTGCATAACTGCCTTTAGGAACACATGCCTGATATTGAACAGCTCACATACATGCTGATCCATGTATGCACCTGCCTTTCAAAAGCTTGTGTTTACATCCGAGGCTTCCAAACTGTGGCCCAGGAAAACTTGGAAGTGGGGTCGCCATCCCAACTGGTATCTGCTAGACTTTGCTGCTGTCTAGGGTCTAGACAGGATTATATTCAGGGACCTGCATTCACTGTGTTTTCCCCATTGGAAAATGCAGTAAACACAGGTCCCTATTTGTATTTAAGTCTTAGAATGGGGGGTCACACAGGCAAAACCTCTGGGAACCACTGACCTAAGTACTTTGGCTGCAACCCACAACCCATTTATTTTGGAGCCCCACAGGGGGCTTCACTGGGGCTGCTCCAGAGTGAGTAACTTGTAGTTCACAGCCCTTAACATTAGTAACTTGTAAGTAATCCTACTGGATTGGGAACTGCTTCTGTGTTTAAAATTGAATACAATGTTTAAGTGCATTACTAGAGGCCTAAATTCTGCTATTATTTGTTAGTGCCCTCTTTTCCCTGCCTTGCTATTCACAGAATGTAGTCTGAAATAGTACTTATTTTAATGCTTATGCAGTTCTTTAAAAGGTGAAACTCAAACATAAACAGTTTATTTTGTATTTCCTTAAATGCCAATTACAAGTGATTATAAACTTCATTTTCTAAAATGTGTAAATACAAGTGCATAAGATAAATGAACAAAAAATGCTAACCAGCTTTAGTGGCGAAAATTACAGAAAAAATTAAATTGATGCAGTGTTCAAACTTCAACCAAATTTAAGTTTGGAGCCAGTGTTGGTGCATTTAATAATTATTATATGTACTGAAATTGAAAATGATTATTGTTTGCAGAATATGCCTTTTGGGCTGGTAACCAAGTTTCATGTAGCCATGAAACAAAATTTAGTTTGGGATTGAATTGGGAAATTTATAAGGTTATGTCATCCAGTTAGGGAATAAAAATACAATCATGTGATTTGAGTAACCAGTAACACAGATGTAAGTGACTATTCTGAGCTCACTCTCTAGGAGAAAATATATCCAGAAGAGAGACTTGATGAACAATATGAAATAACTATCCGTGTTGGATCATTTGTAAGGAAAAAAGGGTTAAATCTTGCAGATTAATTCACCGTACCTAATTCAAACCACTCCAGTGAGCCCTTCTCCGGTTAATAGGCTGTTTTAGCGGAATGTGACTAAGATGATTTAATAAATTACAAGCAAATGAAAGTACTTAAGATACCTAGAGAGATTTCTGAGGAAGTATGCACTTCATGTTCAAATTAAATACAATGAATTAAATTGGGGTGGGGACCCTCCAGTCCATGGGCCAAATCCAGCCTGCGGCAGTTTTATCTGTCCCCTGGATTCAGTCCCTACCCTCATGCATGGAAAGAGTGAGCTCAGGGGGAAGGGAGCAGAGATGAACATGCACTCCAGGTTAGGGGATGGATCCATGGTATAGATAGGGTTTGCCACCTTTTGCGGTGTGACCCTGTGACTCCCCCAGAGGCCAAAATGGGAGGCTTGGGCCGCTTTTATACGAGGCGCTGAAGCGCCTCCTGAGACCCGCGTTGAAAGAAAAGCCGGCGCAGGGAGTGTTTCCATGCTCCTTGCGCTGCCGGAAGTGACGTGCTCCCTGTTGTCGGCAGTGGCAACGGGGAGCATGGAAACAGTCCCCGCGCCAGCTTTTCTCTCAACGCGGGACTCAGGAGGCATAAAAGTCACCTTAGGATCAAACTGCAAAAAGTGGCAACCCTAGGCCATGATCTGACCCTCCCCTTCTTTTCCCCCATCCTGAGCATATCCCCCTTATGCACCCAAACCCCCAATTCCATATCGGGCCTTCGGTTGTACTAGTTTTCAAAAGTAGTAATGGGAGGGGAAAGGTTCCTCACCTCAACCCTGAATTAAAATGCTCCTAGGATTAAACTATGAATGTGGCTCTAAAACATAACCCCAAACCTTACTCTTAGCTGTGTGAATTAAAGAGATGGGAAGCATTAGCCTCCAAGGATTAGCTCCTGTGTTGGCAGTTAGCACGTGGGGGGAGTGGCGTCCCATTTGCTTCTCTGGAACGTGTGCCTGCGTTAATGGCTAGGACAGCTGCTATTCCATGGAGGATCATGCCCTCACTCTGCAAGGTTTCGGCTGGCAGATCCTAAGTACAGTGGCCACCAAGCTCATTAATTTTCTTAAGCCCTTCTTTGTTGTTGATGGTCTTGTGCACAGTGATGAGAAAGGGGAAAGCTGAAGGGAGCTCCACTCTGCTGCTCAACTTCTGATGTCCCCAGTGAAGGCACCGCAGTTTATCAGCCAGGTCTTTCCTTCCTGCCCGTTCCAGGGCGTCCTGAAGCAGCTTGGTCTTGTTCAGTTTGTTCCATGATTGTTCATACCTGTGTGGGCAACATACAATAGCAAAGTCGGTCATGACTAACAGTAATGGAGGGTCCAGGAAGGTGGAGTGGGAAGCAGCATGGACTGACAAGCACTGGGCTTCCTTACACACTTGGGGAATCAGTGTGTTGAAGCATGCAGCAGATTCCTCCCTCCAGAAGCTCAGAACACACCCATCAGGGCTGCAGGTACTGCTGTTAAGGCTGTGCAGAGAACAAGGAGGTGTTTCCCTGCACTTCTTCCTAGGACAGAGACCAGGGCAGGTGGAACTCTGGGTTGGACACAACTGGAGCCTCCTCCAGTAATACATGGGTGGGAAGCTGACACTTTGCATTGTTCTTGGGGTCTGTTCTATAACCCCCTAAAGGGGCCCCTGGTTGGGTCTACTTGCAGATTGGGATCATGCCTCAGTGCTTGGTCCAGATCTCAGTTCCTGCTTCTGCAAGGTGTAGGGGAGTGATCCCATAGCTCGGGCCTCTGTAAGGCCAATAGGACTCTCCATCCCTTCCCCACCCTTGGGTGAGTGACTCAGCCTAGTGCTGCTGAACAACCCACGGACCCCCCAGCACATTGCAAATGTTGTAGTCTTCTCATCTGTGTGCTTATCCAACTCCTCCTGGGCACATCAGATATTTGGCTGCTTTAACGCCGGCTTAAGGTTTATCTTAAGTACCTGGTTTAGGACACCCCTCCCCCGAGTTCTGGATCAGCCCCTGTGGTCATTGGGGGGTGCTCCTCTGGAGGCCCCCCTGAGTCTGGCGGAGGGTCACGATGGAGAGGGCCTTCTTGGTGGCCACCCCATGCCTGTGGAACTCCCTGCCGGTGAAGGCCAGTTTGGCCCTGGATCTCCCCTCGTTTCGACGTTGTTGTAAGACATGGCTGTTCCGCCTGGCTTTTGGCGGGGGTGGGGGAGGATGGGTAGGGGGAGGGAATGGGTTAGGGAGGTGGGTGGTTAGGGGTTTTTACTCCTCCCTTTGTTGTTTGTTTTAAAGTTGTTTTAATGCTTTTAAAATTTAATGTTGTACGCTGTCCAGAGCTGCCTGTGGCAGGATGGGCAGGTTAGAAATATGTGGAAAATAAATAAATAAAATAAGGAAAATGCAAATCCTCTTAAAGTAGCCATAGAGCTGAGACCCCTCTTAAGAGTGTGGGATATTGATGAAAATAGAAAAGGATTGCTAAAGGTAGCCTGCAGGGAGAAAGGATTGGATGCCTTTGCCCCCTGGGGGCTGCTTACCAGCATTCCAGCATTTTCTGCGCTTGAATCTTCTTCTCCTTGGTAGCAGACTGAAATTGGCTTATCTCGGCTCGGCTGAATCCCAACTCACGAGCAACAACTGTCCATTCGAAGCCTAGTTGTTTGCCCAGTTCCTGGACTGATTTTAAGTTAATTACAGCATCCTGAGGATGATTTGAAATTCATCAAGCAAGAGTTACGGCCTGTACGTTCTGAATTCAAAAACCTACTGAGAGAGATTCTGACGAGATCGCACATGCACAGTAGAGAAGGGTTGGAACGACTATGCTTTTTTGCATTTGCAAAAATACTTTAGCAGGTTTTTTTTTGAGTTTCTGAATGCAATTGGCCCATCTGTGTGCCGTTATGCAGTGCCAGAACATGGGGCTGGATTGGTGCACAGCTACTGCATCCCAGCTCTCTGAAGTGACCAAGGGCACCACCAGAATTTGAATCAGGTGTGGGTGTGTGGGAGGGATGGTCGTCCTTGGAACTGGGTGGAGCAAAGGGGCTTCCTCCCCGTTCCTGATGCAGCTCTGCCCCTTGCTGAAGGCCATGACATCATGGTGAGGTCATGTTAGAAAAGAGTGGAGCAAAGGGACTCTCCCTCTCTCACATGGCCACACCTCCTTCCGGTGGGTGGGTGTCACAATGTGTCAGTGATCCAAAGGGCTGGGGGCAGCTCTTTCACATTGGCTCAGGGCTCAGTGACCTCTCTCATCACTGGTTCTAGGTGCTCATGCCGAAACCAAGAGTCATGATGTTGCCAACACCTGAATGTTCAAAAGTCACAAGTCTGGCCCTATAATACCGCAGGATTTACTTCAAATCGTGAGAATTTAAAAATCAAAATTGGGGTGGGTTCTCTATATTGCTAGCTTTTTTATCATCCTTGTTTCTGAGCCCTGGGGTTCCATTTCCTTAAACTATGGGGGCTAGGATGGTACATATTAAGGCTGCAACCCACAACCCGCTTACTCTGGAGTAGTAAGGACTTCCCTGGAGTAAGTGTTTTACAGATCACAGCTTTAGAGTGAGCACTTAAGTTTTCAACATTGTTAGGAAGTGTCCCCAGACCAAGCAAACTGCCTCCTAGGCTGTACGTGGAGCCGTTGCGTATTAGTGTTACCACCTTGTAAGGAAAGGGCATTTCTTCGTTGCTGTACAGGACAGTGCCTTGTCCTCTGTAGTACCATAATTACCCAAATGTACAAGTAGTACCGAGCAACTCCATTCACAGGGCCATCCTCTACCACTGAAGTCAATGGGAATTTTGTTACCAAAAGCAACTTAAAAATTGTTCAGACAGGTTACCATTGATTGTAAGATTAAATACTCTTACAGTCAGGGCTGTTGTCTCGGCCCCCACAGCCCACTCTCGCAACTTGCTGGCCAGCCAGTTTGTACAAAAATCTCTCATTATTTCTATAGCGCAGGGATAATTAGCCCTTATTCAGACTTATCAACACAAACTCTGCAAGTTAAAACACCTGACGTCTGGAGCTGTTACAGAGCAGTATCATTCTGGAAATGGATATTTTATATTTTAAAAATCCCAATATGTAATGAAACTTGATTTCAAGGGTCTGGGATGGATGGAACCCTACCGCAGGCCCGATTCAGCCATTGGGCTGCCAGCTGGAAATAGGGTCGCCACCTCCCTTTGGATTATATCAGCTCCTTTCTGATAGAACCCGGCCCTGGCTGAGCATTGTGATATTACGGTGTTCCACAGGGATGGGGCCCTCTTGGCATGGTGCTGGGACTATCCCTGTGGCCTGCTCCCTTTCTGATGTGGCCACTCCCAGAAGCCCCAGTTCTCTGGGTTAGCCACAGATGCCCTTGGCTGACCTGGAGAAATTGGGGCTTCTGCCAAGCCCAGAGATGCTGGGTCAAAACTCAGAGGGGTAGCAACCCTAGCTGCACGGCTCTGCTTCAACTTAAAACAGGCCAATTTATTTTTCAGGAGTTAGGAACTCATTGCCACACCATACTGACAGCAGAGCAAAACACACATAGCACAACCTGTGCTGCCTTCTTGTGTGGATCAGGGGTGGGGGGGTGGGGGTGCTTGCCAGAGTAGCAAACTCCTTGCCACAACACCCGGTTTAAGGAGGCAAGGGGCATGGGTCGCAGTCTGTGTATTTCCCCCCAGAGAACGGACATCTTAACAGCAATCTCAATTTAGCTGACTCAGGTGTTCGTACAGCACATGCCATTGTTGCATCTTCGGGGTCTCAGCATTCAAGACACTTCCCAATTCTAGGAGATATAAATATGGATAGGACAGACTGTAACAGGGTAGGGCCTTGGGGGCATAAGTATTTGCTGTCTAACCACAAAGGCCCAGGTTTTCATGGGAATTAACTTCACCGTGTCTTTTATTTACAGTATATCCTCCACTGTATAGATCAAATCTCTTACATACAGTCCATCATCAGGTAAAAACCTCTAACTTTCTCAGTTCCACCAAGACCCTGCTGGCCAGGAACCCTCACTCCTGTAGCCCAGTCTCACCCAGATCCAGCCCTCATCTCTGGGCTGCTTTCTCTCTGCAATAGAGCTTCCACTTAGCTCCTGTTTCCTGCTCCCTGCTACATAGACCTTTATAGCAAATTTTACCTTCGCTTAGTGGCGACAATGTTTATCAGAAATAGTTTTAGACACTTAAAACCTCATGTTTTAAGAGGAATCAAACTTTTTGCTTACCTCTTGTGCTTTATTTGGCATTTTCAGCATCAATCCTGTTTGAACAACTGGCAAACGTCTATACTCCTAAGGGGAAGCTGTCAGGCTGGCAAGACAGAAGGATTCTCAGATGGACATAATGCAGTAGTAGTTTATTTTGTGCGTTATTATTCAGAAGTGTCTTACACCGATTCCTAAATGCCTACGGCATGAATGGCTCAAACAGCATCAGCTCTTCCACTTGGCCTAGAAAATGATGCCAAAGATGATGCACTGCAGAGGTCAGAGATGGGTATTGGGTGAGGGGCCTTCTGACAGGCAGAACTCATCTGTAACGCATCATGGAGAAGCAAACTACAGTGGCAACAAACACTGGGTGTGTCTACATGTTATGTTAACCATGCAGGAAATCATTTAATGGCACTAACTTGGATGTCATCCCGTTGAGAAGTTTGAACACACTGCTCCATGTTTATGCTGCCATCCTATTATTAATTATTATTATTAGCAAACATTTATATAGTGCAAGCAATGTACCTGGTGTTTTACAAAGTAATGGAATAGACACGGTCCCTGTCCTAGGGTTTACAATCTGAGAGATGGGGGGCACGGGGGAGGGAGGAGATGAAGGAAGGGGAACAGAGGGTGAGACAAGGGGTGTAATCTTCACACAAATGCGAGGTCCCAGGTGCACATGTGTGGCTTATTTACATCGACAATGAGGGATGGCTGGTCCATGTGATGAGGACATGAGTACACAGACCTCAGGTAACCGATTGTACTGGATGGTAGGTATCAGCAGGAGTTAGGTGAGGGGAGCAAGGAGTTGGAAGAGGTGGGTCTTGAGGAGGGATTTGAAGGTACGAAGGGAGGGGGCGAGGCGGATGTGGGCAGAGAGGGAGTTCCAGGCGTGGGGGGCAGCTAGGGAGAAGGGATGAAGGCGGTTAGGGGAGCAGGGGAGGTGTGGGAGGGCAAGAGAGGGGACAGAGGAGGAGCAGAGTTCACGGACTGGAGTACGGAGGGAAATTAGCGCAGGGAGGTAGGGGGAGCAAGGTTGTGAAGAGCTTTATAGGTGAAGACTAGGAGCTTGTGCAGGATTCATTCAGGAAGGGGAACCAGTGAAGAGAGGAGGGGCTGCACATGGACGAAACGACTGGCGAGGTAGATGACCCTGGCAGCAGAGTTTTGGATGGAGATAAGGGGAGAAAGGTGAGAGCGGGGGAGGCCAGTGAGAAGGAGGTTACAGTAATCAAGGTGAGAGATGACCAGAGTGTGAACAAGGGTTTTGGCAGAGGAGACAGAGAGAAAAGGGCAAATCTTAGCAATGTTATGGAGAGAGAAGCGACAGGATTTGGCAATAGAGTTGATGTAGGGTTTAAATGAAAGGGGTGAGTCAAAGATGAAGCCTAAGCTATG